>JAKSZP010012077.1:0-124763 GCA_022478985.1 Massospora cicadina
TTTGGTGTAGTGATATGGACTATTCATAATTTATATCTTCGCGCCGCTTTTGACTTCACTCTGTGGACGCTGCCCCATATGATCACTCACTTTCAGGTTCATTTTGAAATGTCTCTGTGAGTATTTACCATGTCGCCATGGGCCAATAGGTCAGTTCAAGTGGACACCTGGCTCTGGAAAAGCTTTCCCCCGCCCTTTCTCGACACCTCCACTTACCCCTGCCTTCGCCTCAAGCTCTTAGGAGCTCAGGCGTGATTAAATAAAGATTGGTGTATCCCCCCTTTAGGTTGGAACCACCTAGTGCTAAAAAAGAAGGCAGGAAAATATATTCACTTTACTGAACCCTTCTGAACCTATAAAAGGGTCCAGTCCCCGCATGGTAGATTGTACTAAATTAGCTGTAGCCTGAAGAGCCTCCAATGGACTCTCTGGATTCAGCTGATAATTTAAGGCAATGCTTCCACCCAAACTTCTAGTATTTTGCTGAATATTATTAATAAATTTATTGCCCCAATTCAAAGGGTTCCACCAAGAAATAGTCCAGTGTTATTGGCCTATTTGTCCTTATTTTTGTCCTTACTTTGAACCAATACACTCTTATTACACAATCAGACTTGTAATTTCTGACAGCACTAGGTACTTCCATTAGGATGTCCCATGTGAAGATACTAGTGTGTTGAATAAATGGATTGACATATGAACTTCGCCATATGGCAGGATCTGAGTCAAAAAATATGATTCCTAATTTATTATTCTATCTGTCAATGAAATTTTTAGTGGATATTTTAGGATTAATCCCCATACAGTTTCTTAAGATAAATGGTTGATTTGCTCCCAATTAATTGGGACCAAATTCCAAGTTTTCTTGTATTTATGATCAACCTGAATAAAGCAAAGATATCTGGCCCAAGCTGTCAATAAGGATAATTGTTTTTAATTGATGTTGAGAAAGTCAGCCCAAATTTTAGTAAAAGCAGTCAGTCATATCTGAAAATTAGAGTAATTGACCTGAGTTTTGAGAGGATAATTAGGCTGATTTGTGGTTTGTTAAAGGTTTATTTTCAGCTCAACCACCAGAATCTGACAGCTACAACAAATGAAGGACCCAACAAACGGTTAGCACGCTGAGCCCTTGGCTTATAAAATTATTTTAAATTTATTGCGGGGAAGGCCGACCATGGGACGGACACTTCCAAATATGACTCAGACGAGACAAAACTCAGTACCAGGTGAGGCACCCCAGAGAAGTGATGCTATCTCTTGTTGCCAGTGGGAACGCCACTTATGGGAAGGGGAGGGAACGTGTGTAGGGGGCGTAGCCACTATTGAGCACGTGTGGAGGAAGGGGTCTGATTTGATGAACCAGACTGGGAACCAGGAGGAGACCAGCTGCCGGCGATGTGGTGGGAGATATCCAAACATCCACGCTTGAAATTGATCCACCAAATGAGACTGGAATCTGTGGACAGCTTCAGGGAGGGTGGGGATGGATCCGGCGATGGCATCTAAGACAATCGTGTGGATAGTCCACATGGCGATTGCAACCACCAGAGCACGAAGGGAGGGTGGGAGGGGGAGGCCATTGATGAAGCAAACATATCTCTTGACAGACTGAAGGGATGTGTTGATTCTGGCCTAGCAGACGTTGGACTTCGCGCCATATTACTTTAGAGGTGGGGCACTTCTCCAGGCGGTGAAACAGCGTTCCATACTGGCCACACACGACACAGGATGAGTGTAAAGCATTAGAGCGCTCAGCTGTACGATACACCCGCCTCAGGCAGCGCCACACATGGGAACGGACTTGAGGCTGCAACAGAGGATGGTGTGCGTATTTCCAGATAGTCTTTTGGGTCTCAGTGGAATAAGGGATGTCCATCATGTCCAGGTAGTCCACCCTGGATAGGACTTGGGGTCGAGTGGGGATCACGCCATCATGGATGGGTAGCCCCTGTACCTCTTGTGTGAACTGAGGAGAGGGGCGGCCTCTTTGGGTTGTATGTCCACTAATACGAATTCTCCACTCTGCGCTTCGCATGGAGAGTAGGATTCGTTTGTAGTGGTTTTGGTCCTGTGAGGACCTGTGGCTGATGTGTGTGATGCGAGGTATTTCATCAGGGAGTGGGGGTTTGATGGATTGTTGAGGCCTAAGGCTCGGGAGAAGTTGGAGCAGGCCGCGCGGGACCAGTGTTGGGATGGGAGTGTAGGAGCAGTGACGGCCACAATCCAGGTGCCTAGGATCTTGGCGGCATGGGCTTTGAAGTCAAGTAGGCCCATGCCACCATGATGATGAGGGCCAAACATGACCTCTAGCCGTACTGGTGGAGGGCGGCCTGATTAAAGCCAACCTTGTAGCAAAGCATACAGGGATTTGAAGAAGCTTGGGGAGAAGGGGATGGCGTGGGCTCCAAACCAGACTTTGGATAGGAGCATAGAGTTGGCAAGAACAACCCTGCCAGTGAGGGTAGTAGGGTGGGCTCTGAGAGAGGCGATTCGCTTCGTCACGTTGTCCAGTATATGGCCCTCCATTACTGCTGACGCGTATCCTCCTGCCTCCAACCACACGCCCAGATGGCGTACCGGTCCTATGGTAGGTCGCGGCACAAAGGGGAGCACCAGTGGAGCGGTGTGTTTTGAGTTAGTAAGGCGTGGACTTGGGCGAGCAGCTGGGCTGGGTTGGGAACTACTTGCTGGGGCCCAGCAGTTCTGAAACTGACCAAGGAGGATGATTTCAGTTTTGGAGGCGTTTAGTGCCGCGTTGCTAACCCGGGAATATTCCTGGATGAGGGCTTCAAGCGCGCATGCATCTTTATTATTAGACACCCCCACCACGCAATCATCTGCAAATGCCATCATCTTGACTGGGGTTTGGCCTGGCACATGGACCCCAGTGAGTTGGGAATTCACATTTCGCAGTAGTGGGTCAAGGCTGAAGTTGTATAAGAGTGGGCTCAGGGGTCCCCTTGTCGCAGGCCCCTTTGAGGATGGACTACATCCGTTAGGAAACCTGGGCCGCGCACAGCCATTGTTGCAGATTCCGTGAGCAGCATCACCCAGTTAATGAAGTGGGGAGGTAGGCGGAATTGTTAGAGGCAGGCCCTAAGGTATTCCCAGTTTACTCTATCATAGGCCTTTTGTTGGTCCAAGAATACAAGTGCCCCAGAGGCTGTGGACTGACACACATTAGCCACAGAGTGCACATTATCCCAAATCAACCTTCTGGGGATAAAACTGAATTGTTTTGGAGAGATGGTGGCAGATGCTACAGTCCCTAAACGGTTAGCCATGATTTTTGTTAAAATTTTGGTGTCTATGTTTGTTAGAGAAATGGGGCGCCAGTTGGCTAAGTCTAGCCTGTCCCCTTTCTTGAAGAGTGTGACTGTAAAAGCCTCATGTCCTCCTGGTAGGAGGCGCGTTTCCAACAGGCTTTGGTTGAGTGAGGCTAGCAGCAATGGGGATATGTATTTAAAATATTTTTTGTAAAACTCATATGGAATGCCATCTGGGCCTGGGCATTTTCAGTTTGGCGCATCACAAATGGTAGTCCATAATTCGTTTGGAGTAATTAAATTCATTATTTCCGGGTATTGGAAAATGGTGCGGATATGAGCTCTGTCAAGAAATTCCGCCATTTCGGCCAGCTGAATTGGTTCGGCTCGGTATAACTTGGAGTAATATCTTTGCATTTCAATTGCCACTTCGTCCAGTGTGTCCATGATAGAATTATCCGATCTTTGCACCTGTGTGCAGGCCACGCTCTGGCGTGGTGCAAAATGTTTTTTGAAGAAGTATGCGGTGCACTTGTCACCTTTAGTGATGCATGTGGCCCTGTATTGGACACAAACCCGATGTTTGTGTTGCCTTTCAAGTGCGTTGAGGTGGGCTGCTGCCTCCGCCCACTTCTGGCCCCATGCAGGGCTATATCCTGAGGCTGGAATATTGGACTCCAAGTGGGCCAATTCCACCAGCGCGTGCAATATAACCGCTGATGTGGCTCGTGAGCATCTGGATGAGAGATGGCGATAGTGGCGGATGGTGTCTTTTTGAAAGTTGCCCATGTGGAAATGGGGTCCACGCAAAACGGTGCAACAAACAATTTTGCCAAAGTTGCCTCTTCCACCCACGTGGAAAATCCTGGCGACGCTAGCTCTGGGGGGCAGATTTTGCACCAATGTGGGGCCTTTGCAACTGTGACAGGTAAGTGGTATGTTATCGAGACCAGTCGGTGGTCGGAGAATTCCATTTTCATTGTTTTGAAGTGGGAGATGTGGGGTTGGAATTTTGCCAGCGCTAGAATAAGGTCAATGCGGGTCATGGACCTTAATTGGCTATTGTGGATGTGGGGACGCGTCATGTTTTTGAGCAGTGGGGCATGTCACGGCAGCGCATCCATTAACCCAAGGGTGGCTTTTAGAACGCGTAGTTCTACGTGACCCTGTGGGGCGTAGGGTGAGGGTGGCCACCGGTCCATTGGTGAGGTTAGCCAACAGTTCATGTCACCAATTAGGAAAGAATCGGGGGGTAGCAGGAGGGATTTGACCAATGAGAAAAATTCCTGACGCTCTTGTGCACCGTTTGGGGCATAAATGTTGACAATTGTGTGTGCAACATCGGCCCATGAGAAGGTGACAACGAGCACTCAGTCATTTAGGAATGTTTCTGAAGATGTAAATTTGAAAAAATTGTTTTTCTGAATTAGCACCCCACAGTGCTTCGACCAAAAGGATAGGGATGGTAGGAGCATTGTTTTCCAAGCATCCTCAGAACCTCGTGGACAGTGGGTTTCCTGGATGGCCAGGATATCCACGGGTAGATTATTTTGTAAAAAACTCAGTTTCCTAGCCTGGGACAGGGAGGCCTTGAGTCCAGCAATATTCAGCATCCCTAGAGTGAAGGTTTCCCCCATCGCACCTTAGGTGTAAGGGGTGGGCCCCCTGGCCCACCAGCCTCTTCCAGGTCCCCACGGGCTTTCACAGCAGCGCGGGTATTAGCAGCAATGCTATCGGGGTTTTTGTTAATTTTTGTGGAAAGAGTCGCGTTGGCTTTGGCCTTCACTTTTTGTTTTCCCAACGTCGGACGAATTTTTTGCGGTGCGGATAAGTTCAGTGCACCGTCGAGTGGGGCAGAAAAAAATTTTTGGTTGGGATAGGTCCCAAGTCGGTTTCAACTGGGGCTTGGGTGCAGCGATTGGGTGAGATCGAATCTCCCATCAGATCCTCTGATTGAGTGGCCCGTTCAGCTTGGGCCTCCCAATCTGATTGGGTGATGGATTCCTGAGTTGCTTCCGCTGCAAAGGTCTCCATGTCCTCCTGGCGTTGTGAGTGTGGGATGGTGGTGGTGACCTTAGCCGCTTCCTTGGCCGCAGTCCTATGGGCCTGCTTGGCCTTCTTCTGCTCCTGCGGGGAGATGGGCTTTACCAATAGGTAGCAGCCTTGTGCTCCCCACGGGAAAGCCTCTTTGGTGCTTGCAGTTGGTTCATAGTGCGCCTCTCCGCTGGCCATGGCCGCTGAGGGGTGCTCTTGGAATGTAACGCCCTCTTTAATGGGGCACGCTTGTGCCTTATGGCCGAACGCATCACAGTGGGTGCAAATGGGGGGCGCGCTGTCCACGGTTACCCGGAATGGGTGGGTGGTGTGCCCTGCGATATCAATAAAGGTGGAGTGCAGGATCTGGGTTAGGTCCTTCGCGATCTCCTCAGTTGGGGTCAGAACTGCGATGGCTTTGCCGGTGCACAGGTGTGGCATCAGCGTGAAATGTTGCATTTCAAAAGATTGTATTTCGCCATATATGGCGAGACCATCTTTCAGGTGTTGCTCCAAAATGTCACGTTTTACCATAGTAGGCAAAAAGTCAAACGTGAGGAAAATTTGGTTTGATTTTGTCCATCTGGTGTGTTTAGTTTTGACGACCCATTGCCCTTTGAGGAGGTCAACCACTACGCGCACCGCTGCAGCCTCATCTGCTGCTATTTTGCTTTCAAAACCTAGGTCCAGCCAACCACGTGACATGGAGTGAGGTGCAACGTACACCGCGGTTGGGAAAATTTTGTGTACATCTTCACAAAATTTTTCCCATAGGGCCGTTTTTTGGATGTCCAGATACACACGGACTCCGAATTCCACTGACGAAAGTGGCTGGGAATGTGGCGTATTGATGTACTGGTTGCATCGTGCTTGCCACACGAGTATCTCTGGGGAAATAGTGACCGCCAGTTTTTTAAATTTTTTTCTATTCTGCCGGTTTCTCTGGGGCGTTTTGAACGTTTGAGGCCGCGGGCCTTCTGCCTGCTCCTCTTGCCTTGCTTGCCCAACTGCTCCCAGACATGGGCGCAGACTAATCCCCTCTATGAGATTATCAAACTAGATTTAGTCTTGAATTGAATGGGTTGCAAAAGTGTTTGCAACGAGAAAGAAAAGTTAGCTTATAAAATTATGATTTCTCTATTGTACACCATGCCAGAACTATCCATTAAAATATAGATGGTTTATCCAGCATGCCATTCTTGGCTGTGCTTACTCATGAAGATGATAGAATTTATGATCTTATCAGTAGACTAAAACCATGAACACTTGAGAGTAAAGAATACAGGATGAATTATGTAAAATAACCAAAAACACTTAGATTTGAGAAGGATTGCTCTATAAACTTATTAATGGTAAATGATCCCCTATTTCTGACCCATTTGTTTACTGGAAGTAATCGTGGAAGGACATAATGAAATTGGTCCATGGTGCCGTTAAGAAAACTTACAAATGGTTGTAGACTTTATACTATTGGGATAAGATTTTAGAAATCATCCATGAAATCGTTAAGCGTGCCTCATTTTCTAAAACTAGGATCATCCTGGACCTCAATAGCAGCATCAAATTGTGGCTTCTTCAGGACCTTTCCACGTGGTTAGTATAAATTTAGTGGGGCCTTTACCAACTGGACTACATGGACATTAGTATTACTGTTGGCCATAGACCATTTAACTAAATGGGTAGAAGCCAAATTGGTGCTGGCCGCTACTGCTAAAGCCATAGAAATGTTTTTAATCCAATACATTTTCACCCAGCATGGGTGCCTTTATTTATTAGCATTGAATGGTGGTCTCAATTTCATGTCAATGGTAATATAAATGCTGACTTCGCTGTCAGTAATAGTCATCATATTATTGCTCCTTATAATTCTTCATCCAACGGAGCAGTTGAGTGTGTTAAATGGACTTTATTTCTATACTGCAAAAGATGGCAGCTTCAGATCCTCATTGTTGAAATCATTACATTTCTAGCACATTTATGGGTTTACAGAATAAGTTATTATTAAATTAATAAGATGTCCCCAATCCAGGATTTATATGGGAAAGAATTCAGATACCCAATAGTGTACAACCGTTACTAGATAACTCTGTGCCAGATAATGCTAATTTAGCCATGAGAACTCTAGTGAATAAATAACTCAGTTTCAGGATCTTTCTATGGAAGGAACAATATCCACGACTTCTAGAGAAACAAAAATCAAATGACAGATGGCCTGCATTACTTTTGTTTCAATTATGAGTGCTGTTATGTTTTAATAGAATTAACTAAGAGGTTGTCCTAACAAGCTTGACATTATTTAGTCAGGTCTATATCAAATTATTTACAATGTCAACTCTGAATGTTCATCGCTGGTTTGGCCCATGAATTAGTAGTCAATTGATTTCATGCATAGTTTCTTGGTCACAAGTCCCACTTTGACAGGATCTTGAATGGGGCATTGTCAGAAATTGGGATAATAATGGAGATGAGATTAACTCTACTTCCCAAGAAGATTCCTTCAGTAATAAAATAATTGATGAAGGAGTCATTTCTGCACCAAAATCTCGATTGTCATAATCTTCAGCTACCAGAGCAACAGCTTCTGATTTAAATGAAAACCTCCATCTCCCCTAAGAAATCATCTTGATTAGCATCCTGACAGCGGTTGGTGAAGATAGTGTATGAAGGGAGCCTAGAAGTCCCCCTAGTCAAAGACAATACCAAATTCCTACAATTATATAAAGTTTTCAATTAGAATAATCATCCCTTGTTTTGTCTTATTATTTTCATTAAATTTTGTTAAGTGATTCTTCAAAAACTACTTAAATAAGAATATCCTGTCTCCTGAAACTACAGTATTTGAAACCTCTTATTTTTGATTTCTTGGCTAGGACTACTTTCCCGTTGCCTTGAGACTTATCAAACTTGGACGGATGGCTATTTTTGTGTTCCAAGAGATTGCAATGTTGTCCTGGTAAATTAGGAAAAATGATCATACTACTGACCATATTTACATGAAATCCATGGCACATGAGTGAATATCCCAAAATGCAATCAAATATTTTTGTACATATGGCTGCTCAGATTTGTTTGTTACATTCACATGGAATCTTACATGGGATGAAATAAAAGATTTTTTGTTAACTAGAAAATCGTCATCAGATCGTCATGATATTTCCACACGTGTGTTCACAATAAGATTAAAATCTTTTAAGGATTTTATTGCCAAGCATCATGTTTTTGGAGACATGTTGTTGGTTGTATTCCATTGAATGGCAAAAAGGTGGATTGCCACATGCACAGTTTTTGATTTGGTTGATTGAAAAAACAAACCAGACAAATTGATCAAATTAGCTCAGCAGAAATACCAAATGTCAATATTGATCTAGGTTTTTAAAAGTCATCACCAAAAATATGATTCATGGCCCGTGTGGCTTACTCAACAACAATTTACCATGCTTGTCTGATGAAAAGCACAAAATGATACTCAAGAGACTTACTTTTCCAAGACTATCACTGGCAAAGATGGATATCCACTCTTTTCAACAATCAACTGAAGATGGTAGAAAATTCATCACTCTATAAGTACAAAACATTGATGTTAAAGTCAATAATCATTGGGTTGTACCTAATTACTGTTACTCTTAGAAAATGTAAAAACACACATCAATGTTGACTAAAGCAGTTTTGTGAAATTAATAAAGTACACTTGCAAATATATCAACAAAGGAAGTGATATGACAGGTTTTAGTGGGAAATGCAACTGTATATATTAATGTAGATGACCAATATCAACTGGGATGCTATATTAGTAGCAATAAAGCAGTATGGCGCATTTTATCATTTCCAATCCATCAACGACATCCAATAGTTGTTCATTTGGTAGTGCACATTGAAATTGTATAGCATATGTACTTCATAAAAGAAAATGCATATGCAAGAGCATTTTTACCACTGCCAACAACGTTAATTGCAATTTCTCATCCTGTGTGGGGATGATATGTTTGCAAAAATGATACTTTACTCTAAAGTGCCAACATACTACACATGAAATGCATCAGTGAAAAAGTTTCAACGTTGCAAACAAGATAAAGCAGTTGAAGTACTTACCAATTTATATTTAATTGATGCGGTAGGCCATCTGTACACTAATCACACAAACAATGTAGAATGCTTTTACTTGTGATTACTGTTAGTTGAAGTACGTGGACCAACAACCTTTTGATATTTGAGAAGTGTAAACAGTCAAGTGTATGCTACTTATTGTGAAGCTTTCCAAGGATTAAATACTTTTGAAACAATTGCCATTAGGACACTTTACTACCTGATGCATTGAGTACTGCTTAATCTCAGCAAATATGCACGTTATTTGAAATCAATTTGACAAAGTGCTTCCTATCTAATCCAAATTGTCTTTGGGAAAATACAAAGACTACATGAGTGAAGACATTCTACATCATTTGTGCAAAGAATTAAAGTCTGTACATCTAATCTTCACCAAATGTGTAAAAAATGAGACATTGGCTGCGATTGAGAGCATATGTTTGGCATTTTAACAAAGTTCTGGTACAATTGGGAATGGCTGCACCAAAGTAGTCTATAAATGACCTTTTTGATTATGATTTGTAACAAGAAAAACACTTAAGTGTCAACAAAAAAGGTACGTTTGTTCAAACAAATCTTCTAAATCAATTTCAGAACAATGCATAATGTATGACGGAATTATGCATGCAATTATAAGCCAATGCAGGGTTATATCTACTAGATGAGACTAGACACAGGCAAAACTTTTCTTGTCTCACTTATCTTGGCAACCATATGATCACAAAAAATAATGCACTGGCAATCACGTCATCTGAAATTTTGTGGCAACACTTTTAAATGTTGGTTAAACAGAACATTTTGCATTAAAATTTTTTCTTTGAATATGAAAATCACTGAGACACCTAAATGCAATATCAAAAAATCTGGTTTGGGTAAATTACTCCAATAATGTCAACTCATTATATGGGACAAATATTATTGTGCACAAAAAAGCATTGGAAGTGCTTCATTGTACATTAAAAGATTTGAGAGGAAATGAACAGCCCTTTGGTGGCACACTCATTTATATTGTCTAATGATTTTTGAAAAATTCTAACAGTTGTACCACATTCAACAGCCATTTATACACTTAATTCAAGACTTAAATCATTAGTTTTATGGAGACTTTCTGGACTTGACTTTGAAGACCAATATGCATGTACAGCTACAATATGATGCATACACCAAATGTTTTGCAAAAAAGTTGTTGGATGTTGGGAGTGGGAGAATGACAATTGATGAATCCAAAAAATGTATCACAAATCCAACAAACTTCTGTAAAATCACAGCAATCACAGATGTATTGATTCACAAAGTTTTATGATATCACATAGAATTACAAAAATCATCAGTAGCTCAGTGCATGTGATATATTAGCAGCCAAAAACAATGATGTCAATGCCATCAATTTCAGAATTCAAATGAAAATCAGTAAGGTGACAACCTATAAGTCCATTGATACTGTAATGATCAAATTAAAGTTGTCATTTATCCAACTGAGTTCTTGAATTCACTTGATTTGCCAGGCATACCACCACACAATTTAACATTAAAAATTAGCGTTCCTATCATTCTTCTCCAAAACAAAACACCATGACTTTAAAATGGTATTTGGCTTTGAGTGAAAAATGATGAAAAATCATCAAAGCTGCAATTTTACATGAAAAATCTAAAGAAGATGTACTGTTGCCACGCATCCCAATGTTCTTGACAAGCATGCCATCCAAATTCAAGTGTCTTAAGTTTCTGGTATGACACACATTTGCAATCACTATCAACAAAGCACAGGGGCAGTTGCAACAAGTGTGTGAGCTAAATTTGAAAATACATGCTTCTCACATTGACAGCTGTATGTGGCCTACTCACGTGTCAAAAATCTTCTGATATATTTGTGTAGTTCTCAGATGGTGCAAAATAAAAAGTATTGTGTATCCGAAAAGAACTTTAAAAAACAGAATTAAAACAAAACACTTCCTTTCTTTGAGTGACATTTCAACGCATGCTGGATAGTCATACTAAATTTATTATTGCACTAAATTGAAGACTATCCATCATAGTTGTGTGCACAGCTATTTGTTTTAGGATACCTACTTTAATTGAACTTAAATAATTAAATTAAAACCTATATTACATACAACGTGAAATTTTGTAGCAAAACATGGGTGTTCCGTTATTTATTTATATATAAATGAATGTTTCTTTGTTTCTTTGTTTGTTTGTCCCAAATGCATTCCTATACCATTCATCCAATTGTAATGAAACTTTAATGAGTTGTTTTGCACACGACCACAACGGTTTCTGAATAGTACAACCATTTTATAAATAGTATATTAGAAAAGCTTATATATAAAAAGTAAATATTTATATATATCTCTAATGGTGATTGGTATAGCGTTAGGACTGAACAGTTTGCCATAAGTTGATTAAATAGTTATAATGGTTTTGTAAAACAGTTCATAGCTTTAGTTTGATTAATAAGCTTAATGGATTTAGCAAACAGTTAGTGATTAGTTGAGTCAAAAATCAGTCTTCTCCAATAAGTTTTAATGGTTTTTGGTTGTTTCAATAGATTTAGTTTTGTTTTACCAAGACTTTGGTAATTAGTTGATTTGGTATAACCAATGGTTTTATATAAGTGGTTTAATGGTTTATCTGAAATCCAAAATATATATAAGTGAATATATATATATAAATGAATTTTTCTTTCTTTGTTTATACCATATGCATTTTTATACCATTTTTCAAATGTGATGAAACTTTAGTTGTTGTGCACATGCCTGTAAAGATTTTTGTAATAGTCAACTATTTTATAAATATTATAATAAAATGTTTTTAAATAAGTAAGAAGTAAAAATTTTTTACAGTTTCTGATGGTAAATAGTAAATCTTTATGGCTGGGCAGTTAGACATTCACCTGATTTGAAAATTCCTAATGGTTCTACTAAGTGGTTGGTGGGTTTTAGGCTGATTATTTTTTAATTTTATTACGAGGAAGGCCAACCATGGGACGGACACTTCTGAATTTGACCCAAGAGAGACAAAACTTAGTAACAGGGAAGGCACCCCTGAGAAGCGATGCTATCTCTTGTTGCCAGCGGGAACGCCACTTATGGGGAGGGGGAGGGAACGTGTGAAGGGGCCGTAGCCACAATTGAACACGTGTGGAGGAAAGGGTCTGATTTGATGAACCAAACTGTATACCAGGAGGAGACCAGCTGTTGGCGACGCAGTGGGAGGTATTCAAACATCCACGCCTGAAATTGGTCCACCAAATGAGACTGAGTCTGTGGACAGCTTCTGGGAGGGTGGGGGTGAAGCCTTTGATGGCATCCAAAACAATCGTGTGGATAGTCCACATGGCGATTGCAACCATCAGAGCACAGAGGGAGGGCGGAAGGGGGAGGCCATTGATAAAGCAAACATATCTCTTGACAGACTGAAGGGATGCGTTTGATCCTGGCTCAGCAGACGTTAAACTTCGCGCCATATCACTTTAGAGGTAGGGCACTTCTCCAGGCGGTGGAACAGCGTTCCATACTGGCCACACGCAACACAGGATGAGTGTAAACCGTTAGAGCGCTCAGCTGTATGGTACACCCGCCTCAGGCAGCGCCACACATGGGAACAGATTTGAGGCTGCAACAGAGGGTGGTGTGCGTATTTCCAGATAGTTTTTTGGGTCTCAATGGAGTAAGGGTGTCCATCATGTCCAGGTAGTCCACCCTGGATAGGACATGGGGCCGTGTGGGGATCATACCATCTTGGATGGGTAGCCCCTGTACCTCTTGTGTGAACTGAGGAGAGGGGCGGCCTCTCTGGGCTGTGTGTCCGCTAATACAAATTCTCCACTCAGCGCTCTGCATGGAGAGGAGGATTCATTTGTAGTGGTTTTTAGTCCCATGAGGACCTGTGGCCGATGGGTGTGAAGCCAGTTATTTCATCAGGGAGTGAGGGTTCAATGGATTGTTGAGGCCCAAGGCGCGGGAGAAGTTGGAGCAGGCCGCGCAGGACCAGTGTTGGGAGGGGAGCATAGGGGCGGTGACAGCCGCAATCCAGGTGCCCAGGATCTTGGCAGCATATGCTTTGAAGTCAAGCAGGCCCATGCCACCATGATGATGAGGGCCAAACATGACCTCTAGCCATACTAGTGGAGGGCGGCCTAACCAAAGCCATCCTTGCAGCAAGGCATACAAGGATTTGAAGAAGCTTGGGGAGAAAGGGATGGCGTGGGCTCCGAACCAGACTTTGGAGAGGAGCATAGATTTGGACAAAACAACCCTGCCAGTAAGGGAAGTAGGGTGGGCTCTGAGGGAGGCGATGCGCTTCATCACGTTGTCTAGAATATGACTCTCCATTACTGCTGATGCATACCCGCCTTCCTCCAGCCACACACCCAGATGGCGGACTGGCCCTATGATGGGCGTGGCATGAAGGGGAGCACCAGTGGGGCGGTGTGGGGTGAGCAGGGAAGGTGATCACATGTGCGAGCAGATGGGCCAGGCTGGGCACTGGTTGCTAGGGCCCAGCAGTTTTGAGACCGACCAGGGAGAATGATTTCAGTTTTGGAAGAATTCAGTGCAGCGTTACTTACCCGGGAATACTCTTGGATGAGAGCTTCAAGTGCGCGTGCATCTTTATTATTTAGATACCCCAACCACACAGTCATCTGCAAACGCCATCATCTTGACTGGGGCTTGGCCTGGCACATGGACCCCAGTGAGTTGGGCATTCACATTTCGAAGTAGTGGGTCAAGGCTGAAGTTGTATAAGAGTGGGCTCAGGGGGTCCCCTTGTCGCAGGCCCCTTTGAGGATGGACTACATCCGTTAGGAAACCTGGGCCGCGCACAGCCATTGTTGCAGATTCCGTGAGCAGCATCACCCAGTTGATGAAGTGAGGGGGTAAGCGGAATTGCTGGAGGAAGGCCCTGAGGTATTCCCAGTTTACTCTATCATAGGCCTTTTGTTGGTCCAAGAATACAAGTGCCCCAGAGGCTGTGGAATGGCATGCATTAGCCACATAGTGCACATTGTCCCAAATTGACCTTCTGGGTATGAAGCCTAATTGTTCTGGGGAGACGGTGAAAGATGCTATAATCCCTGAATGGTTAGCCATTATTTTTGTTAAAATTTTTGTATTCGTGTTAGTTAAAAAAATGGAGCGCCAGTTGGCTAAGTCTAGCTTGTCCCCTTTCTTGAAGAGTGTGATGGTGAAGGCCTCTTGTCCTCCTGGTAGGAGGCGCGTTTCCAGAAGGCTCTTATTAAGTGAGGCAAGCAGTAGTGGGGATATATATTTGAAGTACTTTTTATAGAATTCATATGGAATGCCATCTGGGCCTGGGCATTTCCGGTTTGGTGCACCGCGGATGGCTATCCATAATTTGTTTGGAGTAATCAAATTCATTATTTTCGGGTATCAGGAAATGGTGTAGATGTGGGTTTGGTCGAGAAATTCCGCCACTTTGGCCAGCTGAATTGAATCAAATTGTATAACTCAGAGTAATAATTTTGTGTCTCAATTGCTACTTCAGCTGGCGTATCTGTGATGGAATCATCCAATCTTCGCACCTGTGTGCAGGCCACGCTCTGGCATGGTGTGAAAATTTTTTTTTAAAGAAATATGCGGTGCACTTGTCGCCTTTTGTGATGCATGTGGCCCTATACTGAACACAAACCTGATGTTTGTGTTGCCTTTTGAGTGCGTTGAGGTGTGCGGCTGCCTCCGCCCACTTCTGGCCCCATGCAGAGCTGTATCCTGTAGCTGGGATGTTGGACTCCAGGTGTTCCAACTCTGCCATAGCGCGCAAAATGACCACCAATGTGGCTCATGAGCGTCTGGAGGAGAGATGGCGAGAGTGGTGGATGGTGTCATCTTTGAAAGTTGCCCATGTGGAAATGGGATCCATGCAAAAACGGTGCAACAAACTTTTTTGCCAAAGTTGCCACTTCCACCCACGTGGAAAATCCTGGCGATGCAAGCTCAGAGGGGTGGATTTTGCACCAATGTGGGGCCTTAGCGGCTGTGACAGGTAGGTGGTAGGTTAGCGAGACCAGTCAATGGTCAGAGAATTCCATTTTTGTTGTTTTGAAGTGGGAGATGTGGGGTTGGAATTTTGCCGGCGTTAGGATAAGGTCGATGTGGGTCATGGACCTTAGTTGGCCGTTGTGGACGTGGGGACGCATCATCTTTTCGAGCAGTGGGGCATGTCACAGCAGTGCATCCATTAACCCAAGGGTGGCCTTTAGAACGCGCAGTTCTACATGACCCTGGGGGCGTGGGAGGAGGAAGGCCAACAGTCCATTGGTGTGTTTAGCCAACAGTTTATATCGCCAACTATGAAAGGGTCTAGGGGTAATGGGAGGGATTTGACTGATGAGAAAAATTCATGCCATTCTCATGCACAGGTTGGGGGTAGATGTTGATGATAGCATGTGCCACGTCAGCCCACAAGAAAATGACAATGAGGACTCAGCCATTGAGAGAGGATTCAGATGATAAAAATTTGAAAAAATTATTTTTCTGAATTAGCACCCCACAGCGCTCTGACCAAAAGGATGAGGATGGGAGGAGCATGGTTTTCCAAGAATCCTTGGAACCTCACGGACAGTGGGACTCCTGGATGGCCAGGATATCCATAGGTAAATTTTTTTGTTAAAAACTCAGTTTCCTAGCCTGGGATGGTGAGGCCTTGAGTCCGGCAATATTCAACATCCCTAAAGTGAAGGTTTCCCCCATTGCACCTTAGGTGCGAGGGGGTGGGCACCTGGGCCCACTAGCCTCCTCTAGATCCCCATGTGCCTTCATGGCAGTGCGGGTGTTTGCAGCAACGCTATCAGTGGTTTTTTGATTTTAGCAGAAAAGTTCACATTGGCTTTTGCCTTTGCTTTTTGTTTCCCTGACATCAAACAAATTTTTTGTGGTGCGGATGAGTTTGGTGTACCATTGAGCAGGTCAAAAAAATTTTCAGGTAGGTTGGAAACCAAGTCAGTTTCAATTGGAGCTTGGGTGCAATGATTGGGTGAGATCAAATCCCCCATCAGATCCTCAGATTGGGTGGCCCAATCGCCATGTGCTTCCCAATCTGATTGGTTGATGGATTCCCAAGTTGCTTCCGCTGCAAAGGTTTTGATGTCCTCCTGGCGTTGTGAGTGTGGGATAGCAGTGGTGGCTTTGGCTGCTTCCTTGTCTGCGGCCCTGCGGGCCTGCTTGGCCTTCTTCTGCTCTTTTGGGGAAATAGGTTTTACCAGTAGGTAGCAGCCTTGTGCTCCCCATGGGAAAGCCTCTTTGGTGCTTGCGGTTGGTTTGTAGTGCGCCTCTCTGCTGGCCATGGCCGCCAAGGGGTGCTCTTGGAATGTGATGCCCTCCTTGGTGGGGCATGCATGTGCTTTATGGCCAAACGCATCACAGTGGATGCAGATGGGGGGCGCGCTGTCCACGGTTACCCAGAAAGGGTGGGTGGTATGCCCTTTGATATTGATATATGTGGAGTGCGGGATCTGGTTTAGTTTTCACAATCTCCTTAGTTGGGGTCAGAACTGCGATGGCTTTACCGGTGCACAGGGGTGGCATTAGCGTAAACCTTTGCATCTCAAAATATTTTATTTCGCTGTAAACAGTGAGACCATCTTTCAGGTGTTTCTCCAAAATGGCACGTTTTACCATAGTAGGCAAAAAGTCAAACGTGAGGAAAATTTGGTTGGATTTTGTCTATCTGGTGCATTTGGTTTCGATGACCCATTGCCCTTTGGGGAGGTCAATCACTACACGCACTGCAGCAGCTTCATCTGCTGCCTCCTTGTTTTCGAAACTTAGGTCCAGCTAACCGCATGACATGGAGTGAGGTGCGATGTACACCGCGGTTGGGAAAAAAGTGTGCACATCTCCACAAAATTTTTCCCATAGAGCTGTTTGTTGGATGTCCAGAAACACACGGACTCTGTATTCCAACAGCGAGAGTGGTTGGGAGTGCAGCGTGTTGATGTACTGGTTGCATTGCACTTGCCAAGCGAGGATTTCTGGGGAAATAGTGACCGCCAGTTTTTTAAATTTTTTTCTATTCTGCCGGTTTCTCTGGGGCGTTTTGAACGTTTGAGGCCGCGGGCCTACCGCCTGCTCCTCTTATCTTACTTGCCCAACTGCTCCCTGAAATGGGCGCAGACTAATCTCCTCTGTGAGATTATCAAACTAGAATCAGACTTGAATTGAATAAGTTGCAAAAGTGATTGCAATGGGAGAGAAAAGTTGGTTTTAGGCTGATTATTAATCTTGATGGATTAATAAGCTGTTAATAAATTAAGTTAATTTGATAAGTTGATTTGTTTTAGTTAGTTGCTGGTGGTTTTTGGTTGCTTTAAAAGTTTGTTTTTGTTTTGCCTTGCAATTGGTGATTGATTAATTGGTACGTTCAATACTTTAGCTAAGCGGTATAGTAGTTTATCTATGATATAGAATCAAAAGTAATCAATTCAGATTGTTTGTTTATTAAACCTGAGCAATGCCAGATAACACCACTATTTATGCTTATACTAATTAAATCATTTCAAATTGTTTGATTATAACCTGAGAAACGCCAGGTAACACAGCTATCAGTTTCTTGATTTAATTGTTTTAGTTGGTTTTATCTATGACTGATGGTTATTGGTTCTTAGTTGATTCAATATGGCAATTAGTTTAGGCTGAGCGGATGGTTAAATTCATTTAAAATCAGTAAGTTCATTGGGTTTGGCTGAGTGGTTGATGGTTATCTTTTTTAGAACTAGTGGTGCCCCACCTAAAAGGGGGAGCCACCACACATCTTTATTTGCAAATGGGCCAAACAAAGGGATTATCATAAATTTAAAAAATTCCTAATATAGCCCCTAAATTATCAGCCTAGGAAGCCATATTATAAGGCAAGGAAGCTTTGGGGAAACTATTGCCTGGCGCCTGCTTTAGCTGGCAGACCATGGTGGACAACATAGTAGTAGGGACATTAGCGAAATGAGCATGAGGAGGTATAGCTGTGGGTTCTCATCATTTATCAGGCCAGCGGTTTCCATCGCCCCAACATATTGGGCAAGTTGATGCTCAGCGAAAGTGATGAGAGTCAGCACACAAGTGAAAGACTTGATGCTCTTTTGGGTTTGGGGATAGTTGGGGTCAAAAAGAGAGTTTTTGCCACATTGATGCAAGCGCGGCTCGCACAGAAAGCAAGCTCCTCAATTTCATATTTAGCATCTTTATCAAAATTGACAGGGAAATTTGGGATGGAAATACCCTCAACTAGGGGTTCCATCACCCCAGGGAGATGCTGACGGAGGAGGGTGTTGCAGGGGCAGCTGCGGCTTCCACTGCCATTTAATTGATATTTTAAAATTTGGAAATCTTCTTTTAGAGCAAAAATGGTGGGGGTGCAAATCAGGAGGATCAATAAAAAACTCCTCCAACGCAAAATCCAGCCTCACATTGTATGGCCGGTCACTATCATCAATACAATCAAGACACTCAAATGGATTAAGCTCAGCTAGCGCTGGTCCAGCCATAGGAGTTAGTATGGTGGTGGAACCTAATTGGCTACAAACAGTTGACCACGGCAGCTCAGCCAAAACTGTTTCAGCCATTGACTCAGGATTCCATAACTCAGCCAAATTATTCAAATTTTTTAAAAATTTAAATTTTGATTGCAGCTGCTTTCAAAGCAGTGCCAGAATTACCCAAGGGTGGGGGTGGGAGGATCACGCCCCATTCAAAAATTGGGGTGAGGCAGCCGCTGGGGCAGCGCTGGAAGGAGGGGTGATGGAAGCAGAAACTGTGGGGCACTTGTGCTTCGAGTGGTCAAGCTCAAAGCACAAGAGGCAGATGGTGTGGCTGTTTTTGATGCGTGCCCAAAAAGTATGATCAGGGGAAGACCTGATCACGGTGCAGGGGGAATTGTGAGATGGGTGTTGTGATTAAATGGGTGGATCATTGCGAAGGCATGAGGGCCTGCCAGATGATCCACCCCATGGGGTACCACAAACTGTAACACTGAGGTCTGCGCCATAAATGGCCATACCCTCCATGAGCTTGTGGTGGAGGCGTTTTGGGGAAAAAAGGAGGGCACCCAGCAAACTGGACCAGCAAAGTGGCCTCATCCAGGTGCTGGGTGCGAATGGTGGGCAAAGGAATTTTTTTTATAAATTAAATGCAGCTTGGCTGCTGCCACTGCATTGGCTTCAGAACTGAAGCTGAGGTCAAAATACCCCTTAAAGGGGTGGAAGTTGATATAGCCAGCGGGTTTGAAAACCGCCATGGCCATCTCAATGATTTCTGCACTTGTGTATGGGAAGAGATTCCCATATTTGACCTGGAGGCTGAAACGCAAATTGCTCCATTGAAGCACCAAAGGTCTCTGGAGCACTGCCTGAGAACTTGCAAGGTGGTGGGCCAAGTCCTGAGGGAGGACATAACGCCTGGTAGCATTTAGAGGGCTAGCAGAGCTAGCCTGGGTGCACTTTGGCGGCAGCTGAAAGATGCCAGATGGCGGTGCACCACCATCCTAGGATGGGGCAGCAGGCGTCAATTGCATTGACATTGGTAAGCTTTGGCTCAATCGAGCAGTCATGGTTTGTATTTTTTAAAAAAATCCAAATTTTGCTTTGACTTAGGTATCAAAGTGAAAGAACCATTGAGGGTTATCTTTATAAAAATAAATAATATTCCAATCATCTAGTAAGCTATAAACACAATAGCAAACCATGGGTATCTGTATGCTAATATTAAAAAAAGAAAGAAGTAAAATATTCAAACTATATAATCAGGTATTTTATTAGAAACTAACAAGGGTTTTTGTGCCCTTTTCTAGAGGGCTTTCTGAGTCTATGATGTTACAGGATTATTGGAAGAACTCTAAATAGATTTGATTATTTCTCAGATGGCTAGTTTGGATATTTTCCAAATATCAGCAGATTACTAACCTGTTTGACACTATTCCTATTCATTTTTATATTGGTATAGTTTGAGATGGTTGCCATTGATAGTGTATTAATTTGGCGCTCCATTGAGGGTCTCTAGGTTGTAATCCCATAAAAAAGAGTTCTTTAGCAACTCTAGATGGCCCTTTAAAGTGAGTGTGAGTCTTATTGGCTTAGTAGATAATGAGTTCATTCCAGTATAGGAGGATGAGGTCACATAGTGTAAAAACTTGAAGTCATAAGAAATTTTATATAAACTTTATTTCATTTGGTGGGCATAGTTCCATACCAGTTTCTCAGCGTCAGATCATTTAAGTCAGCAGGTTAATGTGCTGACTGTTGAGCTGCGTAGACAGTGTCAGATATTCCAATAATTACTCTTTAGTGAAAATATTAGAGCATTCGCTGCACTAACTGATTCCCCTCCCAAAAAAATTTGGGACAATCCTAATTGATTATTAAATTCATTTATATATTTTAATAAAATTAAATTTACATAAAGATTTTATGCTAAAATTAGCCCCTTTTATAGGTTTCAAGGGGTTTTGACAAGTGTAGATATTTTATAAGTTCTTGATTGTCTAAGATTAAAAAATATTTCATTTATAATTATTTTTGAAGTCAATCACCTCACATCTGATTGGCTAGAGCCCAAGTTCCATGAGAAGAAATTTAATTACCTATGATTGATTGGTTACAGCTAAAGGAGTTTTGACAAAGTACAATCCTTGTTTGGAAAACTGAATGGTATCAAAATATCTTCCACTAATTTTAAAAAACATGTAAATAATCTGAACCTCAGACCTGTATTTCACTATTAAAAATCTAATCAAAACTTAACTAATAATATTGGATTTTATTCTCAGATTACCTGTATTAACACATTAATAAAATGACACACTAGCAATAATCTGAAGGCATAGATGGAGTCAATCTATTGCAATTTTGACAAAACACCATTTTACTGGAAGGATAGTGAAGCTGGTCTATCTTCACATGTTTTTAACCACTATAGATGAAATTTCTTTTACATTCATATTATATTGTAAGCATAGTCTTGATCCTTTGAGTAAATTCTATGAAGTTAACCTATCAGAGTGATATATAAATCCCTGTTTTAAAAGAATAAACTTATAATTGTTTAAGTACTAAAAAAACCTTATAATTGTTTAAATAGTATATAATTTAATTAATTTCTTTTTCTTTCAACAAAAGTTAAGTAGTAAGTTTAAAAGGACAACTATAACTTCCTCTCTCTTAGGCAGACATAAAGTACTAAGCATGCCTCTATCATGGTTATATAACTCTAGGTTAGCATCAAGCGAGAAAATAAATAGCCAGGATTCCTGCAAGAGGTGCTCACTACAGGGATCCTTGTGCACCATTAAGTTTACAACTATTATTTTGGGTAAGAAGCTCTCCTAACTGTGGTGCACCATGCCTTCTAGAAGCTTCACAGCATGTTTGGCCTACATCTCAAATCTGTAAAGAGCAAAGCCTCTATAATTTATTAATATAAACGCTTGAACTATAACTTAGTATAAACTAATAACACTGACGTCTCATCCACAGAGCAGAAATGTGAAGATCTCATCAGATTCCTTGAGATAAACTAAGATGAGACTTTTTTGCTTCAGTGAACATAAAGCTAACCAATCTCCCAATGTCTACACAAACACCAAGAAGATACATACAATTAGAAGTACACTAAGTCTTCATGGAA
This sequence comes from Massospora cicadina, assembly GCA_022478985.1. Lineage (NCBI taxonomy): Eukaryota > Fungi > Entomophthoromycota > Entomophthoromycetes > Entomophthorales > Entomophthoraceae > Massospora > Massospora cicadina. The sequence goes on from JAKSZP010012077.1 coordinate 22,019, forward strand.
AGACAAAAGCAAGACTTACTTACAGAGATCCTCTAACTGCGTTCTTACTAAGACTGCAAGTTAAATCACGGATAAATAAAACTTGAACATTAAACAACTGGAAGCTTATCATTAAGGGCTACATGAACTCCAATATACTGCTCAAATTTTGAATCAACGATATTTGATTCAAATCAAGAATATAAAGATGGCAACGATGCCTTGCAAAGACAGATGGACACTCTGTATTCCATCCTGCAGCTCTCTCCAGAAAACTGCCAAGAACAATTGATATAAGTCAGATCAAGTCAAAGTAATTAGTCGCGCCATAATTTAGTATGATTAAACTTATGAGAACACCAATGCTCCTGCTATATACGCCTTGAGTGAATTGGTCCCTCAATAAAACTTCCCTGACACTAGGAGTGAATATGGAGAATGAGTTGAAAAGAACTTTCTTCCTTAAGAATACTCTCCTTAGCGCCAAACAAAGTGTTGCCTTTGCTGATTGCTTCTACACTGATGCTCAAGAGTTATCAGGTATGAAGATACTTGCTATCAAGGAGACAACTGCTACAATCCTCGCTGCCACTAAGCATGAATATTAGATACCATGTTTTATTAAAGATGTGAAATGGTACTTTAGATCAATACATACAATCTGAGAAACCCAACAATAGAATTCAACACACTCAGTCATTGAACTCAAGCAACCTCTTACATGCATAAATTACGTCATTCTTAAACCCCAGCAATGATATCTCATGCCTTAATCACTACTCTCTTAACTCGGAAGCTCCTGTTAATCACTTGAGTAAAAAACAGTCAACTTAAAGATGGGTACGACTAATGCTAACTATCTCAATGTACCTGATGATAAACTACTACACATTTAAAACCTAAGCAACAAGTGTAGCAAACACAGCGGCCTTTTTAAAGATCAAACAGAAGACCTAGATAATCCTAACTATCACTCTGATAGCCTTATGGATATGATAAACGGCGCTGAGAGCATTGAAGATAAACATCAAATTAACCAACATGAGCCTATCAACCTCCGCTGATGATTCTATGGGGTGTAAAGGTGCCTCCTGATAAACAACATACATCTATCCTCTCAACTCTTATCTTGCCACATTACATCATAAAATTGGTTACACAGGACAAAAACTCATTATATATGAACTCAAAACCAATTAAATTGCTATATTGATGAAATGAACATTGCCTAACACAGAGAGTTATGAAAAGCTTAGCTGTAGGAACACTGCAACAGCCTTACACTGCTGAGTCATACAAAATACTTTGCTCAATCCTGGTTTAACACTAGAAGACTTAGCTTTACACAATCTTCAGTATTGGGACCTTAAGTATAACTCCTTTACTTGGTCAAGGCTTGGCCTAGATCCAAAAGAAACATGGGAAGGTTTCTATTATGATTTTCTGCTCCAGATATTCTTGAGGTTTATTCTTTCAGGTATTATAACATATGCTATATATTAAAGAAAATTGAAGTATTGACCCTACAATCATATTTCCTTCCCAAAACTACCTTTGGGACATTCTTAATAATAAATAATTCAGTTGTATATTATTCTAATACTAACATCTATTTACAAAAAAAAGAGTCTTAAATGAAAATAGCCTTAATCATTTGCTTCAAGGGGGTTGTTATAAGTGCAAATAGATTGCTCCTGCCTGATAAAATAAGACAATAAATTCTCATTTTTTTAAAATAATTATGCCGTAACTACCTCATTTCTTATTGGCTATAGCTGAGGTTTGATGAGATAAAATTAACTTTATCTATGACTGATTTTTTACAACTGAAGGAGTTTTTGGCAAAATACAATCCTTGAATAGAACTATGATTAGTTTTGAATTATTTTTATTCATTCTAAAAACATGCATAGATATAAAACTTAAGAATATGTTTCATTATCAAAATTAAAAAAAAGAATTAACACAATTGATTTTACTGTCTTATTTAATGGATCAACACGATAATAAAAGAGTACACTAGATATAATCTAAAGCATTATCAGCTTCAAATTATTACAATTTATAACGAGTCAATGTGATACTGGAATGATATTAAAAAACATCTTTCTCTATATGTATTTTTTATTAATCACTATAAAAGTAAATTCACTTACATCTTAGTATCTGATGGCCATAGTCTTGTTACTGAGATTAAACTATGATGCTCTACTTTTTAAAGGGATGTATAAGTCTTCAATTATTTTAAATAAACATAATTCTTGTCCTAATATTATTTTACTTAATCTCTTCTTCATACAAAGTTTAAATAAACTTAGAAGGACAACTTTAGCCTCCTTTCTTAGACAGATGTGAATACTAAGCATACCACGCATGTTATATTGGTGAATTCTGGGTTAGCACCAAACATAAAGCATAACCAGCTATAATTCCAACAGAAAGTAGATTAGGTTATAAATTTTTCAAATAGTAACTCATGTGGCATATTCTTATAGGGTTGTGATTCTTAGTTTGGTATGCCTTGTGTTTAATGGGTAGGCGTTCTGTCCATTTCTCAGGGTTATTAGTGAAACTCCATTGTAGGACATTATTCAGGGTTTGATTCATCATTTGGTCAAACTATTGCACTGTAATTGTTGTTTAAATTTTATTATAAGCCCAGATCAACCTTAGCTAGGGATGAGCCTAGCACAAATAATTGTGGTTGAAAATTTGAGAACATAAAAATCAAATTAATATAATTGATATATGATAATTAATTTGAGAGAATAATAAGGCAATGACTGAATGGAGACATGGATTATTCAGTCTTTATATCAAGTAATGAAGTAGCAACTAAAGGATGAAATGGTGAGCTAACATCAACATTCACAATTTTGTTTTAAGCTATAAAGATTAGATTAATGACAAGGCGATGCCAATTAAAAATAGAGTTACAGATAAACTTTACTGGAACAATTTTTAATTTATATTTAAATGGACAAAATGAAAAATTCACAGTGAATAAAATGTGAGACCAAAACATCACCCTCGTCATAACAGTCCTCTTGACTGTTGCTTAAGTCCAAAAAATGGGCTCAGAGCTATACATTAGTGGAGAGGTTGAAAAAAAAGATAGAGCGAATATAGACTACTTTAATGAGTTATAAAGCGTCATTAATTATAGGCTGTATGGGGACATGGTGCCTCAAGGACCTTTGTGGCCCCATAAGATCAGGATCTTTTAACGCCTTCTGGATCAACCGCCTGGTTGGCGCCCTCATTGTACTGCATTGTACTCATGACCACAGCGGTGGGGGGCGCCTCTCATGATTTGGAAAGCGGGGATGGGATCCTGAAGGTCTTTCCACTGAATCTCATACATGTGATGCTTTCTGATTGAATCTATTTCAGCGCTTTAGGGTAAGGGTCAAATGTGCTGGTTAAAGAGTTGATCTGTTGAGGCTCAATCTGGGAGCATATATTTTAGGTTGCTTATCATTTTTAATCCCAACAACGCCCCCCTCAAGATCTTGTAAGAGGGGATTATAGGGCCATAGGAACCAGCCAAGCACTTGATTCACCACTGTTCCCTGATTGACATCATCAATGGAGTATTTGGAGTTCACCTTGAGAATGACCTTATAAGGTCTGGACCAAGAATCTAGCTTGTTCTGTGACCTTCAGCTCGTTGGTGCTAAAAAAGAATGAGGTCACATAATTGAAAAATGGGTAAGGAGGTGTTGGAATTTTAACCAGGTGATATTCATCCATATAGGCAAAATTAGTATATTAATCAGTTGAGGATGATTGCCAACTATATTAATATTTCAAGTTCAATAATTAATAAAAGTAGCCCCAATTTGTGCTCCCCACATGGTTGGGTTGATCTGTCTTGACCTGACAGATCAAGAAAGTATTGGGGATCATCTTCAACAGGGAATTGCTGGGTCTCAACACTGGTGACTGGGGCTGAGGATGTCAAGATAATTATTGTTATCAATTAAGACGGTGAATTGCTAAAATTAACATCAAAAGTATTGGGAAAGGATCCCAAAAAAGTTTTCAGTCTATTTCAACATCGAAAATTAATGCTGAGTATGTTGACTAATTTAAAACTAATTTTTTAGGTTCAGCTGAATCATAGTTTAACACCAACTGCAAAATAATGGGTGATAATGGAAATTCCGGTGGAAAGCTGATGTATTCATTTGCAACCATCTGACAATGATTTTGCTGCCTCAAATTCGAGTTTGATATAATCTTATCTCAATGCCAACTCCATATGAAGAGGATTGTGGGATTTTCTGTCAGAAAGCCAAAGTATTCATTATCAATCATCTGATTATGAATTTGCTGTCTAATTCAGAGTACCGGTGACTAATGCTGAGGATGGTAAACCATTTAATATTAATTAGATAAAGTCAAATCACATTTTGACTTTGTGATAGTATTGGGAACATTCCCCAGTAGCATTTTGGTTAAATTTGACACTGGCGACTTATGCCAGGGATGTCAATATCTTAATTTGATTACGAAGAATCAAGGTCAACATAATCATGGAAATTAAAGGATGACAAGTTAAGAAGAGAGATAATCGCCAGTGAGAGTGCTGACAATGCTAGGCAGTGAGAATCTCCATTGAGAGTGCTGACAAATTCTAAGCAGGGAGAATTGCCAGTGAGAGTGCTGACAATGCTGGCAATGAATGCCAATGACGTGGATAGGCAAGAAATGATTATAAATAGTTTGATCTCTCTTTTAATAAAAACATCCATAAATCCAATTTTCTTTTTATTTAATTAGTTATGGATACCTGCCTCTGCTAGTTTTAAAGTGGTTGTAGTTCAGCTTGGAAGGTGAAAGAGGAAAGGAAGATCCCCAGATGTTAGGTGCTGGGTGAACACACCTGGAGTGGTCAATGCAACCAACTCCCAACCTGGAATTACAGAACAACCGTGGGTACTAGCTCTCTTAGTGGATCCAGTGATGGACAAGCAGGGATTAGCCATGAGGTGTAGGATTAAGGGGTCAGGCTTCCCAGGATGGGGGAGAACCTCCAGTGCCTACCAAGAGGGGCTAATCTTCTAAGGTGAAGTTGGTGTCCAGCTGGATCAGGGAGTTTTCTGCGGCCCTGTAAGGAAAGGTCACCAATGATGGTGAAAAAGCAAGGGCCATAAGTCTTCATACTGTTTGGCCTGACATACTAATAGAGCCACCTATTATTGATAATGAAAAATTCTCAGCAGGAGGGTCAGCTGACACTGCATAAGGTTGGCTCTCTTCCTGTGGTGGTGACGATTACCTGCATGGCTTGGGCTTGAAGCCAAAAATTTCATCAGCTAATGTCCTTGTGAAGTTCTGAGGATCACTCGCTTGATAATTGGTATCCTGCACTCTTAATTGAGATGAAGTTCTTCCAGACGATCCTCAATATTGCATCGGCTTACAGTATAATCACCTTCCAGAAACTCACTAGGCCTATTGAAATAGCCCCGACTTTTCTGGTTGATTTTAGCATAACTTTCCCAACATAATTGGGAACTTCTTATGAGGCAGGTTTCAATACAAGCTGTGCTTTCAGCTTGTTGACACTTCTCCAAATGAAAGACTCTTGATAAAACTAGGAAAGGGATAAAATAAAATATATTTTTATTATATGATATTTATTTGATAATTAGTCATTAGGCCAGGAGCCAGTATTTATACCTCTAGGGCATCTCCTGGTCACATTCGAGTACAAAAATTCAACAGATATTTTAACATATTAGTTTGGCCCTTGAAAAGATATGACTTAGACCTATTCTTATGTTTATTGGTGGCAAACTACTCTCGAAATAGGGAAGATTTCAGGGACAAACTGCAATAAAAACATGCAAAATTATCCTAGGATCTTCTTGATCTTGGTTTCGTCATACTGCTGACAAACTACACCTTCTGTGAAACTCTTGCATCAATTAAAGTAGATGATGTACCCCTAATCAGGATGTCAGCAGTCATCTCTCTCAATAGCATTAGGTATTCCCTTTTGCGTGGTCCATGTGCAAGTGCTAACATGCCAATTACGAAGATTGACATACAAATTCGCCCTAGGGAAGGAAATTTATTACGTTATTGTTCTTATGATTGTCCATAGCTTTTTTTTTTTTTTTTGATTGTCCATAAGAGCTTTAAACGTTAACTTCAGGTCAGTCCCAAACAATTTTGTATACTGAATGTTTGATATTGCTCTGATATTTGGAACCAATTACTGAGATTTGGTGCAGTGATAATTGGCCATAATATGTGAGCATATTTGGCCGAGCTTTTTGATAGAGTACTTGATCAAATTGATGTTGAGATATTCTGCCTGAGCCATGTAGCGGCAATAGCTTTGAGATGAGAATTAAGGTATTAGCTCGAGCATTGGGAGGAAAATTGGCCTGATCTGTTGGTTGTCAAAGGGTTTATTTTAGAGTCAACCACCAGAATCTGATAGTTCTCATGGTTAGATCAGAGTTCTCAGGGGTGGAGGTCTTGAGCAAAGGCTGAATGTTAATTAGGAGCTGGGGAGCAACCCCCATACAGAGCTTCAAAGGGGTACATCTTAATGACACAATGGTAGCTTATTCTATAGGCATGCAAGGCGCTGGGTAAGTCCTGATTACAGAGAGCAGGGTCAGAGTCACCCATCTTTTGTAAAATAGACAAGGGTTACATTAGCGCATTCCACCGCCCCATTAGTGAAAGGTTGTAATGGGCTGCGAAACTTTGGTTAGTGCTAAAAGGCATATAAGGTTTTAAACTATCTGCAAGGTAAATTTAACCTATTGTCTGAAAGCAAAGTTTGTGGGAATTCATGCTGGGTGAAAATGGACCAAATAAGGAATAGAGCTGTGGCTTTAGCAGTGGCAGCAGGGACCAAAATCGCTTTGACCCATTTGTTAGATTATCCACAGCTAGGAGAAAATATTTATGGCTGTGCAACCCAGTGGGGAGAAGGCTTATCACATCATTGCTAACAATAATGAAGGGTCCCATTAGGGGTAAAGGTTGAACTTTGGTGTCAAGGACTCTCCCAATCTTGGTATCAGAAAGTCATGTAGGGCTCCAGGACCTCTTGGATGGTATTCACCATTTGGTCTAATAACATCATCTCTTCAACAATTCGTGAGTCTTCTTGCCTTCATCATGTCACACATCAGTATGACCATCTGTGATACCGTCAGTTTGTGAAGAAGGGCGAAAATAAAAGATCTATTTCTTGTTGACCTTTTATAGAAACCCATCCTTGATTTGAATATCTTGGTCATATTTCAGAGCTCAGCTTGGACCTCAGGAGTTTTTAACTCCCAGCATTCTGATCTTCCAATAAGATCATACAATTGGTCTACGTGGGATTAAAGCAGCCAGCACTAGCATCCTAGAGAGGCCATTGGGGTTTTGGTGAATTGCGTCTGCGTAATGAACAATAGTTAAATCATATTTTCTGCAGTCTCAAAGCCCATCTTTCTAAATGGCCTTCTAGGTTCTTTGTCTACTGGAGCCAACATATTGAGTAATAATCAGTGACAATGGTAAAGTGGGTGCTGTATAATAGGGCTGAAAGTGTTTAATTGCTAACAAAACAGCCAGGCATTCCCGCTAAGTAACGCTATAGTTCTGTTTGGCCAGACTTAGAGTCTTGCTAATATAAGCCACTGGGTGGTCGACCTAATTTTCATCATGCTGAGCTAGGATGGCCCCAACGTTAACATCACTTGCATTTGTGAACAACAATAAAGTTTAATCAAAGCGCGGATGGACTAAAAAAGTTTAGTAAAAAGAGAGGTTCTCAATGCATTAAAATCCTGTTCTTGTTATGGCTGTCAAAAAAAAGGCACGTTCTTCTGCAGGAGGTATAACAGAGGCTTGTCTAGGTCATCAAACCGATGGATAAACTGACAATAATAACCCACAATGCCAAAGAATACCTGAACTTCTTTAGGCTCTGGGGGCGCGACATCTTTTTTATGACGTTGACTTTGTCTAATATGGGCTGGATGCTATTTTTTGAGACCTTGTGTCTCAGAAACTCCATATCCAATTAAAAATAAGGAGCACTTTGAAGGTTTAGGCTTTGTTGAAACACTTCTTGAACTTAATAAAAATTTCCTGAAAATGCTCCATGTGTTCATTAAAAAGTTTATGAGAAGACAGTGACGTTATCAAAGTAGATGAGGACACATGATAGCTTCAAGTCCCTGAGGATCTTTCCATGGCGCATTGAAAAGCGGCCGGCGCGTTACAGAGGCCCTGGGCATCTTTGTGGGTTTAAATACTCCTTCATTGCTATGAGCGCTCACTTGGATCAATCTTTGGGGGTGAGCTCCACTTGTCAGTATCCACTGGAAAGGTTCATTGTAGAAAAGTACCAAAATCTGGCGAGCAGTTGGAGAGAGTCATTAATTTGTTGAAGAGGGTAACTGTCCTTCTGGGTGATGGAGTTGAGCCGTAGATAGTCCATTACCACCTGATGGCTGCCATCCTTCTTTTGGATCAGCAGGAGAGGAGAGGCCAAGGTGCGCAAAGGCACCAAGGTTCCAGCTTTGAGTAGTTGTCTAAGTTCTACTGCCACCTGAGCTTCTTCAACATTGCTTTTTTGGGGATGTCAGGACTAGAAGGGGGCGTCCTCAGTCTCCACATGATGTAGAACCCCGTTCAAAATTTTCAAAATCATAGGACAAGGTTGAAAATAGGTCTGAATACTCCTCCAATATTTCATGAACTTTGCGATGTTGTTCTTCAGTAAGTCCTTTCTGAATCTGGTTTCAACTAGGGCCACTTATAGGGCATGCCAAACCAAAGTCCCTTAGGATCCATAACTGTGGACGTCATTAACAGCTTCTACTAGTAGGAGGTGGACATAGGCGGCGGGTCTGTTTGGGCCTACCACCATGGGTCTGCCAGTAAGGTATGCCGACAATATTGATATAAATCCGGCATAAGCTGGATCTAAATTACCAGGCAGGTTAGCACCTCCTTGACAGATGGGTTGTCTATGCCTCAGATTTCTAGTAGGTATCCGAAGGGGAAGTTAACATGGACCCAGTCATTGACAATGATTTGGGACTTCAAAGGTAGTGGTCGCCCTAAGTAAGTAGATCTGTATGACTTTTTGTCCAACAGCAAGTGAGGGCAACTGGACCCAAGAGCCCCTTACATGATATTAGAGTTAGTCAATTTGGCCCTCACTCTCTAGTAGGCAAGCTCAGGACTTGGCCTCCATTATAGAGTTGTGGGAAGTTTCAAAGTTTAGGGGGACCCAATGTCCTAGTAGAGATAAATTATCTGTCATTATAATGTACCACCGTGGAGTAGTCTTGGAGAAACTGAGTTCCAAGAAGAAGTTCATAACTTGGGTTATCCAGCGTGATGGAGGGGGCATTTAAAGAAAGCTTCTTAAAATGAAAAGGTAGATAAGAATAGGCCCTTATGAATCATGTACACTGTGGTCCAGCCATGCCATACTCCATATAACGCGTCAAGTCTGAGGTGACCTTGATAAACTTCATCAACTTGGACGATAAGACATTTATATGGGGAACCACTGTCAATTTTGATGAGAACCAAAGTCTTATAAACTTAAACAGTTACGCAGGTAAACAGGATTCTGAACTGTGAAGGTAGCGTAAGAAATATAAGGAGTAATCAGAAGAAAAGTAAGCAGTATCCATTCTTTTTTTATCAATGTGTACCAAAACTTTCTTCAGGTATGATATAAAGATTTAAGTCATAGATGATTCTTGATGCGTGGTAGATAATTCAGCATAAAGCCTTGACCTTCATGCTGATGGCCCTTTTCCTGCCTCCTTAGAAAGCCGTTTCCAGAATGCCTTGGTGCTGTGTTAGAAGCCAGAGAAGTAGGTGAATCTGGGTTTAATGATTCTTCTGGTTTTAACCACATGGACCTGAGGATAGTTTTAGGAAGCTGAAGAGGTAGCCATGAAATGTATGGTCGTCACAGGGATCATTATAATTACTTTCTTAATTTTGCAAATGCATGTGAAAACATTCTTTAAGCCAATCATATAAATTTGAAATTTGAATATGATCCCAACGTGGAGATGATAGCAGTTGTCAGGAATCTCCCTTTATTGAGAGAGCCCTGACTAGGGGTCACGACCCACCTATGGACAGATGCCAGATTGGGCTCCCTATAAACTTAGGTTGAGCCCAATCCAAAGTATCACTATTTGCCCCAATAATCAAATTATATTTAAAATTATATTCAACACTGGTGACTAAATGCCAAGGATGTCAAAACATCAATCGTGCCACAGGGAATTACTATCTGATGCTGACCCAATTAATCCGCCCTTTTGGGATCACTGGCGAAAGATACTGAGAATGATCCAACTCCCCATTATTTTTATTTAACCGAGTAAGCTGACCAGGGGACAGACATTACCAAACTAAAGCTAAAAATCATAATAATAAAATTAACAATTTAAACAAAACGCCCAAAATGGACGGATTGATTGAATTGTACCTAACAAAATATCCAACCAGGTGGGTAGCTAATACTGCTATCCCTCCATGGTGGATGGGGAGAGGGGATCGGGGGGCTTGTCTTCAGCCACATCCATCTCATTCCAGAGTGGGGTGCGTGTTAAGGAAGATAGTAAGGGTGTGGGGGCATTGGTGGCATGGGGTTCGATATCTTTGATGACTGGAACTTCTGAATAGATGCCAGCCATCATTATACCAATGATGTATTTGCCCAAAGCGTCTTCAGCTTTGAAGTGGGCGTCTGGGAATTTAACGAATGTTGCAATGTTGGTTTGGGTTATTTTTGCTTTTGGATTCCGTGCTACTGTTACCACATTCTGAATGGCTTCAGTGATGATTTTGTGTAAGGTTTTCATGTTGATCTTACTTTGTGGAGTAAGATTGTTGGGGATGACGGGAGGTAAAATTCCTCCTGTGGGCATCACCACTGATTTGGTGACAGCTTTGCGGGAGGGATGACAACTTGGCATGACAGCTGCTTTGACTGCAAGCTGGTGGTCGCTGCAAAATGGTTCAGCATTTGGTTGTGGGGCATATAAATAAGGGGGTATTTAGCATCCCATTCTGCATAAATGAACCGCTCAATTTGTAGAGATGGTTTTCAATGAGATCACCCAATTCATCTATTTCAGCCAATAGCTCCCATGGGTTCTGGTCATATTAGATTAGGGAATTAGTATATGGTTGAGGTTAGGTTGGTTCATTAGAGGAAGCATGGGTTTGAACTGGGGTCCAATCCAATGTTTGGTTGGATGAATTATTTGTGGCATTGGGGCAAGGTGGGTGCTGATTAGTGGCTGTAGGTGCAGCTACAGCATCAGGCATTGGAGGAGGGGAAGGTAGTATCATACCCTATGTCAGAGTTGGCGCGGGGTAGGTGGTGGATTGGTGGGCGTCGGGCAAACTTTCAGCGTTGGCAGAAGTTTCTGTTTATGGGAATTTGCATTTCGAGTGGTATAACTCAAAACAGGATGGACAGATCTTCCATCCGCCCTCAACGCGGGCCCAGAACGGATGGTTGGGGGCAGATGGGATGGTGGCATGGGGGGAATGGCCAACGAAATTTTTGTAAAATTCAGGGCTGATTGTGGCATATGCCCAAGGCCCAGCGAGGCGTGTCTCCATTTGGGACCACAAATTGTAAGATGGGGTTGGCGCCATAGGCTGCCAAACCTTCCATCAGCTCCTGGTGGAGCACTTCAGGGGGAGGTGGGTGGGCAAACCAGCGAACTGAACCACCAAGGTGGTGTCCGTTGGGAGCTAGGTCCGCGTTGTTGGGAGGGGAATACTATTGTAAATTAGTGGCACCGTTGCCGCAGTGGCTGCATCAGCTTCACATTGGAAGCTAAGATCAAAGTACCCCTTATAGGGGCGGAAGTCAATAAAGCAGGCTGGTGTCATCACCGCCTGAGCCATTTTGATAATGGCTTGGTCATCAAAGAGGAAGAATTTCCCATATTTGACCCTAAGGCCGAAATTCATGTTGCTCAGGGAGCACCAATAAGCAGCGGGGCACTGCTTGGGTTTGGGTGAGATGGTAATCAAGATCCTTGGGTGAAATGTATCGTCCCAAGGGTTTGGAATGACTGGGAGAGCCAGTCTGAGCACGTTTTCCTGTCAGAAAGAAAATGGAAGGGGAGTTTTGCCGCTGCCCCATGCTGAGACAGTCGGCGGGGGATCTGATGACATCAGAGCAAGACTTTGGTGTGCAATTAAGTGTTTGCTTTTAATTCACCAAAATTAATTTGCTCAGAAAGTTATGCTGAGCAGAGAGAGATTGTTTTCCCCAACTCCCCATTATATTAATACTATTATTTATTTAACTCGTCATTGGAAATTGATGCTGACATTTCCCACTACCAATTCCTCTCTTTCCCAATCCTTTGTGGTCCTATAAATACCTCAAGGATCATTCTAATAAATTAACATCTTTCATAACCTCTTTTCCTTTTTAGCTTACCTAAGGCTTTTAAGACCTATTAACTCGCTGAGGGCTATGGGGCCCTGATTAATTATGGGCACTGGTTGGAGTTGCTCCCCTATGCCCAACATGTGGTGCTTCCTGGCAGGTGCCCCTGAGTTCCCCATGAAAGCTAATTTGGGGATATAGTAGGTGCAGTTGCAGCTGAGGGCTATTGGCCTGAGGCATATACCCAGGGCCTAAAAACCCAGGAGGTACGACCTGGCCTGGTCCATGCCCCAAGAGGGCAAGCCAAGTTGGAAGTGATAGGGTTAGTTGGGGAGGACCCCAGCTGATATGATTCTGGATACTAGGAAGACAAGCCCAGGATACCCTGACCCCTGCCCCAAGAGGGAAAGCCAGGATGAGGAGGGGACTAAGAGCCCCCTGAAACTAGCCTGAGCGACCAAGCCCAGGCTACCAGGGTTTGATCCCCAATGCCAGCCCCAGCACCAATGCCGGGTGTCAATCCCAATGCTGGGACCTCCTCATGATGCTGGCCCAAGTGCTGATGCCAGGTGTCAATCCTGATGATGGCCTCAGAACTAATGCCAGCTCTTATGCCAATTCTGGGGCCACTCCCCAATGATGTATTTCAGATCCCACTGTTGTGTCCACACTGGCTATCTTCGCTCATTCCACCCTGCTGCACGATCTGGTGCCCCCACCTTTGCTCTGATCCCTAGCTGAGGCTTGGAGGGGGCTCTTTCAGGATTCTCCCTTTATTGGGGAAGCCCTGACTAGGGGTCACGACCCACCTATGGGTGGATGCCGGATTGGGCTCCCCATTAGCTTGGGCTGAGCCCATTCTGAAGTATTGGGGATTGACCCCAATAATTTTTAAAATAATTATTAATTCAACACCTATGACTAAATACCAAAGATGTAAAAATATCAATTGGCCTGTGGGGAATTACTATCCAATGCTGACCCAATTAATTCACCCTTTTGGGATCACTGGTGACTAAAGCCAAGTATGATCCCACTCCTCATTGTATTTTAAATTTATTGCGGGGAAGGCCGACCATGGGATGGACACTTCCAAATATGACCCAAGAGAGACAAAACTTAGTAACAGGGAAGGCACCCCTGAGAAGCGATGCTATCTCTTGTTGCCAGCGGGAACGCCACTTATGGGGAGGGGGAGGGAACGTGTGGAGGGGCCGTAGCCACAACTGAACACGTGTGGAGGAAGGGGTCTGATTTGATGAACCAAACTGGGAACCAGGAGGAGACCAGCTGTTGGCGACGCGGTGGGAGGTATCCAAACATCCACGCTTGAAAGTGGTCTACCAAATGAGACCAGAATCTGTGGACAGCTTCTGGGAGGGTGGGGGTGAAGCCTGCGATGGCATCCAAAACAATCGTGTGGATAGTCCACATGGCGACTGCAACCACCAAAGCATGGTGGGAGGGTGGAAGAGAGGGGGGCCATTGATAGAGCAAACATATCTCTTGACAGACTGAAGGGATGCGTTTGATCCTGGCCCAGCAGACGTTGAACTTCGCGCCATATCACTTTAGAGGTAGGTCACTTCTCCAGGCGGTGGAACAGCATTCCGTACTGGCCACACTCGACGCAGGATGAGTGTAAAGCATTAGAGCGCTCAGCTGTATGATACACCTGCCTCAGGCAGCGCCACACATGGGAGCGGACTTGAGGCTGTAACAGAGGATGGTGTACGTATTTCCAGATAGTCTTTTGGGTCTCAGTGGAATAAGGGATGTCCATCATGTCCAGGTAGTCCACCCTGGATAGGACATGGGGCCGAATGGGGATCACGCCATCATGGATGGGTAGCCCCTGTACCTCTTGTGTGAACTGAGGAGAGGGGCGGCCTCTTTGGGTTGTATGTCCACTAATATGAATTCTCCACTCAGAGCTCCGTATGGAGAGTAGGATTCGTTTGTAGTGGGTTTTAGTCCCGTGAGGACCTGTGGCCGATGTGTGTGATGCGAGGTATTTCATTAGGGAGTGGGGGTTCAATGGATTGTTGAGGCCCAAGGCGCGGGAGAAGTTGGAGTGGGCTGCGCGGGACCAGTGTTGGTAGGGGAGTGTAGGGGCGGTGACGGCCGCAATCCAGGTGCCCAGGATCTTGGAAGCATGGGCTTTGAAGTCAAGCAGGCCCATGCCACCATGATGATGAGGGCCAAACATGACCTCTAGCCGTACTGGTGGAGGGCGGCCTGACCAAAGCCATCCTTGCAGCAAGTCATACAAGGATTTTAAGAAGCTTGGGGAGAAGGGGATGGCGTGGGCTCCGAACCAGACTTTGGAGAGGAGCATAGAGTTGGCTAAAACAACCCTGTCAGTAAGGGAAGTAGGGTGGGCTCTGAGAGAGGCGATTTGCTTCGTCACGTTGTCCAGAATACGGCGCTCCATTACTGCTGACGCGTATCCGCCTGCCTCCATCCACACGCCCAGATGACGTATCAGTCCTATGGTAGGACGTGGCGCAAAGGGGAGCACCAGTGGGGCGGTGTGTGTTGAGTTAGTAGGGCGAGGACGTGGGCGAGCAGATGGGCTTTGTGAACTAATTGCTGGGGTCCAGCAGTTCTGAAACTGACCAAGGAGGATGATTTTGGTTTTGGAAGCGTTCAGTGCCGCGTTGCTTACCCGGGAATACTCCTGGGTGAGAGCTTCAAGCGCGCGTGCATCTTGATTATTAGACACCCCAAATACACAATCATCTGCGAACGCCATTATCTTGACTGGGGCTTGGCCTGACACATGGACCCCGGTGAGTTGGGCATTCACATTTCGCAGTAGTGGGTCAAGGCTGAAGTTGTATAAGAGTGGGCTGAGGGGGTCCCCTTGTCGCAAGCCCCTTTGAGGGCGGACTACTTCCATTAGGAAGCCAGGGCCACGTACTGCCATTGTTGCAGATTCCGTGAGCAGCATCACCCAGTTGATGAAGCGAGGGGGTAGGCGGAATTGATGGAGGCAGGCCCTGAGGTATTCCCAGTTTACTCTATCATAGGCCTTTTGTTGGTCCAAGAATACAAGTGCCCCAGAGGCTGTGGATTGACATACATTAGCCACAGAGTGCACGTTATCCCAAATTGACCTTCTAGGTATGAAACCAAATTGTTCTGGGGAGATGGTGGCAGATGCTACAGTCCCTAAACGGTTAGCCATGATTTTGTTAATATTTTAGTGTCTGTGTTTGTTAGAGAAATGGGGCGCCAGTTGGCTAAGTCTAGCTTATCCCCTTTCTTGAAAAGTGTGACTGTAAAGGCCTCATGTCCTCCTGGTAGGAGGTGCATTTCCAACAGGCACTGGTTAAGTGAGGCAAGCAGTAGTGGGGATATATATTTGAAGTACTTTTTGTAGAACTCATATGGAGTGCCATCTGGGCCTGGGCATTTTCAGTTTGGAGCACCGCAAATGGCTGTCCATAATTTGGTCAGAGTAATCAAATTCATTATTTCTGGATATCAGAAAATGGTGCAGATGTGGGCTCGGTCAAGAAATTCTGCCACTTCAGCTGGCTGAATTGGATTGGATTGGTACCACTCAGAGTAATACTTTTGTGTTTTGATTGCCACTTCAGCTGGCATATCCGCAATGGAATCATCCGATCTTCGCACCTGTGTGCAGGCCACGCTCTGGCATGGTGTGAAAATTTTTTTAAAGAAATATGCGGTGCACTTGTCGCCTTTTGTGATGCATGTGGCCCTGTACTGAACACAAACCCGATGTTTGTGTTGCCTTTCGAGTGCGTTGAGGTGGGCTGCTGCCTCCGTCCACTTCTGGCCCCATGCAGAGCTGTATCCTGTAGCTAGGATGTTGGACTCCAGGTGTTCCAACTCTGCCAGAGCGCGCAAAATGACCACCAACGTGGCTCATGAGCGTCTGGAGGAGAGGTGGCGAGAGTGGTGGATGGTGTCATCTTTGAAAGTTGCCCATGTGGAAATGGGATCCATGCAAAACGGTGCAACAAACTTTTTTGCCAAAGTTGCCACTTCCACCCACTTAGAAAATCCTGGCGACGCAAGCTCAGAGGGTTGGATTTTGCACCAATGTGGGGCCTTAGCAGCTGTGACAGGTAGGTGGTAGGTTAGCGAGACCAGTCAATGGTCAGAGAATTCCATTTTTGTTGTTTTGAAGTGGGAGATGTGGGGTTGGAATTTCGCCGGCGTTAGGATAAGGTTGATGTGGGTCATGGACCTTAGTTGGCCGTTGTGGACGTGGGGACGCATCATCTTTTCGAGCAGTGGGGCATGTCACAGCAGTGCATCCATTAACCCAAGGGTGGCCTTTAGAATGCGCAGTTCTACATGACCCTGGGGGGCGTGGGGTGAGGAAGGCCACCGGTCCATTGGTGTGTTTAGCCAACAGTTTATGTCGCCAACTAGGAAAGAGTCTAGGGGTAGTGGGAGGGATTTGACCAACGAGAAAATTTCCCAATGCTTGCATCCACCGTTTTGGGGCATAGATGTTGCTAATTACATATGCTACATCAGCCCATGAGAAAGTGACAATGAGAACTCGGCCATTAAGGAATGTTTCTGAAGACAAAAATTTGAAAAAATTATTTTTCTGAATTAGCACCCCATAGTGCTTCGACCAAAAGGATAGGGATGGGAGGAGCATTGTTTTCCAAGCTTCCTTGGAACCTCATGGACAGTGGGACTCCTGGATAGCCAGGATATCCACGGGTAAATTGTTTTGTAAAAAACTCAGTTTCCTAGCCCGGGATGGGGAGGCCTTGAGTCTGGCGGTATTCAGCATCCCTAAAGTGAAGGTTTCCCCCATCACACCTTAGGTGCGAGGGGATGGGCACCCAGGCCCACCAGCCTCCTCTAAATCCCCATGGGCCTTCACAGCAGCGCGGGTGTTAGCAGCAATGCTATCAGGGTTTTTGTTAATTTTTGTGGAAAGAGTTGCATTGGCTTTGCCTTTGCTTTTTGTTTTCCTGACATCGGATGAATTTTTTGCGGTGCGGATAAATTCAGTGCACTGTCGAGTGGGGCAAAAAATTTTTTGGTTGGGATAGGTCCCAAGTCGGTTTTGACTGGGGCTTGGGTGCAGCGATTGGGTGAGATTGAATCTCCCAATGGATCCTCGGATTGAGTGGCCCGTTTGGCATGGGCCTCCCAATCTGTTTGGGTGATGGATTCCTGAGTTGCTTCCACCATGAAGGTCTCCATGTCCTCCTGGCGTTGTGAGTGTGGGATGGTGGTGGTGACCTTGGCCACTTCCTTGGCTGCGGCCCTGCGGGCCTGCTTGGCCTTCTTCCATTCTTGTGGGGAAATAGGCTTTACCAGTAGGTAGCAGCCTTGTGCTCCCCACAGGAAAGCCTCTTTGGTGCTTGCGGTTGGTTTGTAGTGCGCCTCTCCACTGGCCATGGCCGCTGAGGGGTGCTCTTGGAATGTGACGCCCTCCTTGGTGGGGCATGCATGCGCCTTATGGCTGAACGTGTCACAGTGGGTGCAAATGGGGGGCGCGCTGTCCATGGTCACCCAGAATGGGTGGGTGGTATGCCCTGTGATATCAATAAAAGTGGAGTGCAGGATCTGGGTTAGGTCCTTCACGATCTCCTTGGTTGGGGTCAGGACTTCGATGGCTTTGCTGGTGCACAGGTGTGGCATCAGCATGAAGCATTGCATTTCAAAAGATTGAATTTCGCCATATACAGCGAGACCATCTTTCAGGTGTTGTTCCAAAATGTCACGTTTTACCGTAGTAGGCAAAAAGTCAAACGTGAGGAAAATTTGGCTTGATTTTGTCCATCTGGTGCATTTGGTTTTGATGACCTGTTGCCCTTTGGGAAGGTCAACCACTATGCGCACCACCGCAGCCTCATCTGCTGCCTCTTTGCTTTCAAAACCTAGGTCCAGCCAACTGCATGACATGGAGTGAGGTGCAATGTACACCGCGGTCAGGAAAATTGTGTGCACATCTTCACAAAATTTTTCCCATAAGGCCATTTGTTGGATGTCCAGAAACACGCGGACTCCAAATTCCACCGACAAAAGTGGCTGGGATTGTGGCATGTTGATGTACTGGTTGTATCGTGCTTGCCATGTGAGTATCTCCGGGGAAATAGTGACCGCCAGTTTTTTAAAATTTTTGTCTATTCCACCAGTTTCTCCAGGGCGTTTTCAAACGTTGGAGGACACGGGCCTTCCACCTGCTCCTCTTACCTTACTTGCCCAACTGCTCCCTGACATGGGCGCAGACTAATCTCCTCTGTGAGATTATCAAACTAGATTCAGTCTTGAATTGAATAGGTTGCAAAAGTGATTGCAACGAGAAAGAAAAGTCCCCCCACTCCTCATTGTATTACTATTAATTATTTATATTTAACTTATTTTGGCAATCAATGCCAAGATTTCCCGCTCTTGATTCCTCACTTTCCCAATCTTTGCAGTCCTATAAATATTTTGAGGATCATTCTACTAAATTACCATCTTTTACAACCTCTTTTCTTTTTTAGCTTACCTAAGGCTTTTAGGGCATCTTAAATTGCTGGGCGCTTCGTGGCCCTGATTAATTATGGGCACTGGTTGGAGATGTTCCCCCATGGCCCAACAGCAGTAATGGCTTCTCCAAGATAATATAATTGGTGGTAAACAAGGGTTGCGTTTGGGCGTAGAAACATCTGTCAAACTCCATAGGACTATCCTTTTTATTCAGGCGGAAACCCATGAATTTTTGTTCTTTATTGGCCAGGGTTTGATTGCTGCCAAATTCTTGAATTAAGTCCATATGAATTAATTTCCAGGTTTTGCATACTTTCAAGTGGGGAGTTATGATCTCCTGATCAGTGCTGTCAAGGAAGGAGTGGATCTGATTCACTTTATGCTAGTTGGTAGCATCTTCCATGGAACTCTATAAGCATATAGGGAAGAGATAATGATCTCCTTGACAGGGGTGAACCTTTCTTCAAAACTAGGTTAAATGTTAGTTACATAAGGAGTGGAGAGGGTGTAACTCTAAGAATGGGTGCAGGCTCAGAGATCTCAGTCTCTGCATAGTCATGGGGGACTTGCTGGTCCAACTGTCATCTTAGGTCCATGATGTCCTCTTGGATATCGTCTCAGTTTCAGTTGAGGGAGAAAATGGAAGCCTCATGGGCAACCTGCTCCTTTAGGGCTAGAATATCGGCGCCCTGAAGAAGAAACTGGTTCTCAAAGTTAGCCAAATGGCTATTAAAACCTTGATAGGTTTGTTTGATCTGAAAGATGCGGTTATTGGTAAGCTTATTGAAGGCGTTAAATTTATCCATCTCGTCCTACAATACCTCAATGTGGACCCTAGGGTCAAGGGGGACTCCGTCTATTTGGAGTTTGCATCCCTGGGCTACACTTTAAATTTGATCACGTAAAGCATCTAAGGCTGCCAAAACATCCTTTCGCCAAGGGTTGTCATGGTCTCCAGGGGTAGGTGCCTCAGGTCTAGAGGGCCTTTAAGGTTCATGGGGACCTTCAGGACTCATAGGCCCTTCACTCCTGGAGGTTTAATCGTGGGAGGCCAGCTCTCAATATTGTTGTTGTAGGGTCCATACCAGATCTTCAACCTTGTGGAGGCGCTGGTTCCAAGAAGCCTCAGGGATCTGTATATTATGATGAAGTTGGTTAAGTAACCGAAAATTCTTCCATCCAACACCGTGACTTGACCTCAGGTCTCATTGGTCAATCATTGGTTATTGATAATGGCCTCTCAGTTGTCATGGATAGATGAGGAGGCCGCATTGCAGAAATTGATGACATGGGAGTGTAAGGTTTGGGTGATCCCTAGCTGTAAGGAAATTTCAAGATGGTTTAAATCGACTAACTAGAAGAGGTGATGAATAACAGGGTGAACAAAGTTCTAAAGTTAGCGCTCAGTTTCCAGGGACAGTTATTCCACTGGCAGCTAAGCTGAGGTATAATGGTCCTCATGGTAGAGGGCATTGAAGTGGTACAGGAGCAGCCGGAGCAGGCACCCACAGAGTAAATGTCATTTATAACTGTTAAATAATATCATTTAGGTTCATTTACTGAAGTTTATACTGATTTACTTCAATTGAAAGCAGGGAGAACTGGAACGTGGCCCAAATTTATAAACATTCAGGCTGTGTGGGTGGCACTTCATACAGTGAATTACTAATCCAATAAGCAACGCTTTTGACTGATCAGCATATTGATCAATGTGATTGCTTGTGTTCTCCATTATTCATGATAGACGCTTTCACTTGAGACATCTCAGAGCCCCCTGTAGTGAGCACCACTTCTCTCAGCGTAACATTTCTCTTGACCGTTGCCAAGGTCTGAAAATGGAATTGACGTTGAAAATTAGTGGAAAGGTTGAAAAACAAAAGTATGAGGCGAAATAAACTACTTTATTGAGTTAAAAAAGTGTTTATATCTATAGGACATGTAAGGACTTGGTGCCTTAGGGACTTTTGTGGCCCCATAGGATCATTAATTTACTGCCTTTTGGATCATTTGCATTGATGGCGCCCTCATTGTACTGATTGTACTCATGACCACATTGGTGAGTCGGCGCCTCTCATGATTTTGGAAGCGGTAATGGGATTCCTGAAGGTGATTCCATTAATTCTTGTATGCATGGTGCTTCCTGATCGAATCTAGTTTTGTTGCCTTCAGGATAAGGTTCCATTTGCAATGGTTCAAGAGTCAATCTGTTGGGTTTGATTCGGTTGC
This sequence comes from Massospora cicadina, assembly GCA_022478985.1. Lineage (NCBI taxonomy): Eukaryota > Fungi > Entomophthoromycota > Entomophthoromycetes > Entomophthorales > Entomophthoraceae > Massospora > Massospora cicadina. The sequence goes on from JAKSZP010012077.1 coordinate 43,122, forward strand.
AAAGGATTTTGACTTGCTCATCATCTCAAATCATAACACTTTCAATAGTCATATTTGCTCCTTGGACCACATTTAGTAGTTTTCATTCAAGAGCCTTGATCTGAGCTTTAAGGTTTCAGCAAATGAAGGTCCAACATGTGTAGAGGATCCAGGAGGACCACGGCGACCTTCAGGCCCTGGGGGTCCTTGTTCTCCCTCCTTCTCCCTAGGTCCATTTTCGCAGGAGGTCCTTTTTTAATAATAGCTTCCTGGATTAGCAGCATAGCAATTCATTTGCTCAACTGAGGGATCTGGTTAGCTAAAGTGGTGATTTGGGAATCATTGGTTTGAAAATTCTGAAGATTTGGCCGATAAAATTAGACAAAGCGCGTTTTACTTGCTGGTCTATGTCAGTAGCTGCATGGATCATCCAATGGGAAAGTTCACCTTGCATATAGCAACTAACAACAGCGTTAATATGGGACAAGTGCAGAGAATTTCATTGATCTCACAGCAATTTTAAAATTGGCCTTGAAATTGTCTCAACCAATGTTAGACGCGTCTTAATAAAAATAAGAAGCTGGGAATGAATTTGTTGATAAAGTCTGAGTTGCCACTAGTTCTCCAAGTGGTTTAGCCCAAGTAACATTTTTTGACAGTGTAAAGTGGGATGAACGAAATAACTTGAGGTAGGTTTCTGTATGGATACACTACTTCATTGCCAGGAAAGTCAGGTAGGATTATAGATGTGTCATTCTACTAGCTATTTTTGCAGAGCGGCTATAGTTGGATCTCCACTAAGGGTCATAGTTTAATCCAGTAATGCTGAGACAGTGTTGGCGACATTGGCAGCCTGTATTTGGTAAAGTGAATCTACCAGGGCTGAAATATTAAGGGTCATGGTCACATTTAATTCAAGCTCTCAAATGTGATGTAAAGATGTATCTTGGTTGTTAGTAATGACTCATTTGGTCATTTTCATGTTCTCCTCCAAATATGATAGTGCTGTTATCACTGAAATTTCTTTTCTGAAGATATGTTGTTGAGAGTTGATATGACTAAACGATACGCTATACATTCTTGTGGATCAGCAATTGAGTCATGAAATTTTGAGATTGACAGAAAAGATATATGTATGAAAAATGAATTTATTGAATTGTCAACTGCTTGGCAAATTGAGGGGAATTATGCTGTCCTTTAAGATAAAATGAAAACTTCTAGAAAAGGGAAAACTAATAGGAGACCCAAGCAGAGAAAGTGTTTAGCTTGGAGACCAAGATTTAAGAATGAATGAAAGATTGAGAGGAGGAGGTCTTTTGGATGTTTTTTCAGATAAGTCTGTAATTATTTGAAGATTAATAAAGTGTTGATAGGGGCGATCACTCCATATATCATTTATTGAGTTTTATTAGAGTTGGCAATCTCCCTATCATCTGATTTGGTTGCTCAGTGGCTAATACCCTGTGTAAACCAACTTGGCAGAATTAAGCCATTACGCCGAGAAATTAACAGTGGTGCTCATTACAGGGGGCCACTGGTCAGCTGTAGCTTATAGGCACTAGAGCAAAATTGGCGAGCCCTCACTTGTTATGACAAAACCTGATTAGATTCTGCATGCGGTACACTGAGGAAGTGCAGGAAGCATCCAATGACAAACCTGTACTTTTTACAATGACAGAGCTTGGTGATTAAGAAGCTATAGTCAATTTGCAATTAGAAACATGTCCTGAGTTGATGGCAGACCAACAAGATCACTCTACAAATGTAACCCTCAGCAGCTGTGTGGCATTATGGAATGGCTTCTGTGGGGGTATGACTCTATGAGGATGAAGTGGGGGAGCATGCTTTGAGTTTTTCCTACAATCAACGGGACCTAGAAACCTGCTACACATTGTATATGTCCTATCTGGACGTGACTACCATGGGGTTGTCTCGTTGGCTTAGTACCCACGGAACTGAAGAGTATTTACTCACTTATATGCAGCCATCTATCCACCAACTACTGCATGTTCTGGCTCGCCACAATATTGAAATTGGGGACATAATGCAGTTGGTTTATCCAGCAGAATTATACTCACCTCCTGCTTGATCGCCTTAATCACTCTTTTTTGGAGGTGCAAAGGGTGCTGGTACAGGTGGACCACCGTGTTGGGGATGTCCACCATTACTTGGACGTTTTGGTGCCACAGTTGAATCAAGAGTTACCTCAAGGGATAGAAGAACTGTTGGATAAGCATAGTCTATTGACAGAATGGATTTGAGACATAATTACATTGGGAAGCAATATTTAGCACTATATGATGGGCCTGGAAGGATGAGAAGAAGTGCTTGAAGCTGCGATAGCTCAGATTAGGGAAAGGTTAACTCTGACAGAATGGTGAATACGAATCAAGTTGGTTCCATAGCAGCTTAATTCAGCCAATTTTGCATCAAGTGGAGTAATCAGCAGATGGCAGACAATGCACACATCCCCTTGTCGACATCCCCCAAATATCTCCAGTTGGTACATCAGGTTACACAATTGGAAATCATTAGCCAGGCTGAGTGCAGTCTTGCCATTCCTCTTCCATTCGTTAGGATGGGAGAGTATGCAGATATGCGAGTACAGCTGGATACCCTTTGATGGGCCAATGAGGAACTGGTGTGAGAATGAGCTGCCCTTATTAACCAAGTTGACAATACTTATTGACAAGTTCATGATGCTAGAAGGCAGCATGAAAGAATTCAGAGTGCAGTGGTTGACGTTCTTTCATGACTTCAGGCAGTAGAGCAGAAACTAAACTCCGAGCTTGAACTTTATTCCGAGTTGTAAAATCAGTATGAGACGCTTCAACAGGAATTTCAGGATGGCTGGTGAAGGTGCTATTCAGTTAAAACAGAACAGATAATTTACAAACATTTTGCTGAGCAAGCTGGAGCTGGGGAAGCAGTACAGTTAGCGGTGATTTGGGGGAGAAATGATATGGATCATCCAATGAGTATCCTTCAGGGGTCATGGCAGACCCTCCTTGCAACACTACTTCTTCCAAGTCCTTTTCAGCAGATTTGATTCTGTCTGTCTATCCTTACGATAGCTCACAAGGGATGGTTTCCCCTAGTCATTCAGAACCCAATTTGGCTGCTCCTCGCAGCTGGAGCTCAGAGAGTAAGGTGAAGCTGTTCAGATTGAGAAATTACTGCTCTTCAGCCATGATGGTAATATGCACAGCTACTTTAAGTGATTTGAATTTGCTATGGAAGGGGCTTTGGATCGGTGGAAAGCAAAACTGTTGCTGTCTGCTTTGGACATGGAGAGCTGATCAAGTCACTCGCTACATTCATTATAGCTTGGTATCTTAAAAAGTGGTAAAAGAGACTATTCTCTGGCTGTTTGGGGGCGCAGCCAAGATGGGCCAACGATAGGTCAACTTCCTGACTGTATAGTTCTACTGAAACGAATCTCTGTTGGAATTCGCTGAACAATTCCTGATGGAAGTGCATGCGTTAATTGGAGCCAACATTTTATCCGCTGAGTATGTATGTATAGTGATGATGGCGGCTGTCAAACCATATCAGGAATTAAGTATGCTATGTCTCACGGTTTGGACAAAGATGCAGGGCTTATTAGAATCATAAACACCTCATGTCATCTCTCTGCCTCGTTCAGCGCCCCCAATGTAGAGCAAAAGGCCACTGCTGTCACTGCAGCATACTCCTTAGGATATGTGCTGCAGCAACTAAGCTACAAACCATTGGAACATATTCGTCCACCCTATATATCAGTGGATTCTTTTCGTCCTATGTATGCTAAGCCAGTCCTTCCCTGACCTTTTAATAACACCGTTAACCTTTGAACTGGTCCTTCCGCTGTAAGTTATAGATGTGAACCCTTTATTTATGGTTGCTTCCAGTGCAGACAAAGAGGGCATTATGCGGGTATTTTCCCTAGCAACCCGCAGGTGTATGCGATGCCATTGGGAAAGATTGAGCAGGGAATAGCTTGGACAGAGCAGAGATGGGGCGCTCTATCTCCACTAAGTCAAATTCAATTTCCCCAACGATTTTCAAGAATCTCTTCGCATAGGACTCAGAACTCAGACAGACAACTTGCTATACTAACAGCTTCTTTCAGATACCCTAGCTTCCATTCCAGAGAGTTATTATTCTCCCCCAAGCTCAGAGTTTCGCCAGGATGTTCAAAAGCCATATACATGCCAGATCCTAGAACAAACAAGCATAAGCAACGCGGATCCCTTAATGGACGTTGCCTCTATAGTAGGGACTAACGTAGCAATTCCAGTCAAAAAATCTATGAAGTAACCTCATGTCAGTATGAGCATATCATCCTTCCTGATAAAAAAAAGCCTTTGGATGTTCACGTAATAAACAATGATGGTTCTTCTTTTTTGTAATGCACTTACTGTGACATTTTCGTTCAGAACATAAAAGCTCTGCGCTACCATAAACACTGGGGCCCCAGTGAATATAATCTCTACCAGATTAATGGCTAAGCTTCCATGGAAGCCAAATTGGACCACAGAGTAGTATATGGGACCGCAGGGACACAAAGTATTGTATCCAAAAGAGCAAACAGCACATTGACTTTGCGATCTGGGTTGGTTAGGGCTTCCACTCCAGCGGTGATTCTACCAAACAAAAGCTATGAAATGCTAATTGGTGTGGAATCCATGAGGAAATTTGGAGCTGTGATAGATATGGCGGAGGAATTCCTTAATATGTTGGGACAACAGATTTCCATTTACTTTACCTCTAGCAGAATCCCAATGGATCCTTTCTGCTCCGATCAAATCAGATTGGCGCACAGTGATGGGGTAATTTCTGTCTGATATTGATGAATGAAGCGGAGAACCAGAGCCCTCCCCAACCAGATTTATGAGTATAAAAATATTCCTCTCCGAGCAGAGAGCGCTTTGAGCCTACCATCTGAACACCAGTGCATAGTAGGAACTGAGCTCAAAATTGACATCCTTAAAGGGCTATACGGGGAAACTATGGGGCCCCACCAGCACTCATGGCTTAAACCACTAGTAGCTCCAGGGCTACTGTTACCCTGGAATGGGGTGGTGAAGGTACTGCTAGTGAAGCTATAGAAGGAGATAAATATTATCCAGCAGCACCAATTAGTGGCTTATCTACAATTGGTTCCTATAGATAAAGTATGCCATAATTATTATTTCATATCATGTGAGGACCTCTTTTTTTAGTACTAGATGGTCTGGGAGGACCTCTCCATAATGACAAATTCATTATTTGGCGTAATGACAGTGGTTCCACAGGTTGCGCTAACTGGATTGTTAGTGGAACAGCAAGATAATGCAATAGCTTTATCTAAAAGATACTGGGATATTTTTACATATGATGATCATGTTTTGGGGTGCGCCCAAGGGTGGTACATCAGATAGATATGAGGGATCACCCTCCCATTTGATTGCAGCATATTAGATGTTCAAAGGTAGCGAAAGAGGTTGTCTCTGACGAGGTAGATAAACTGAATAAACAAGGGATACTAGAGCCATTGAAGAGTCCATGGGCATCACTGGCGCTCATTGTAAAGAAAAAAGATGGCACAAATAGGGTGGTTATTGACTATCAAAAGCTCAATAGCGTAACTTAGAAGGTTTCTACCCCTTCCACATATTGATGATGCGTTGGACTGATTGGGTGGGCAAATTATTTTTCCACCATGGATTTGATCTTATGGTGCTGGCAGATCAAATTGCCATTGGCAGAATAGGATAAATGTACTATCGTCATTTTTGAAGGGTTATTCTAGCTGAAATTTATGCCACAGGGTTTGTGCTACGCCCCAGCTATGTTTCAGCATTCTATAGTATGATTTTAAGTGAATTAAAGCTGTTCTGCATCTTAGTTTACCTCGACGATATCAATGTGCTCTCATGAACGTTTTCAGAGCATCTTGACCATCTGGAACAAGAGTATCGCTGACTTACTAATGCTAACATCAAAATTAAGACTTGGAAGTGTCACTTTTTAAAGAACAATTAGAACACTTTGGGTTCTTAGTGGATTCAAAAGGGCTTAAATTTCAGCCGTTAAAGGTAGAAGCAATAAGCGAGATGAACCATTCAGGTAATAAACGAGTTATTTAAGTGTTCTTGGGGATGGTTGGGTACTAGCGACAGTTCATTCCTAACTTCAGTTGTATTAGGGCACCACTCTTTGAGCTGTTAAAGAAAAATGCCACTTTTGACTGGATATAATGATGCAAAAACTCTTTTGATGTGTTACAAGATTCACTAACAAGCGCATCCATTTTGCAACCTCTAACTTCAAAAACAATCTATAGTACAGTGTATGCATCACTCTCTGCTATAGGGGCAGTATTATCCCAGAAGGATTATAATGGCATGGAGACCCTGTCACATTTTGCAGTTAAAGCTTGAACTGTCACAAAAGAAACTACACCATAAATAAGTGGGAGTTCTTGGCAGTGATTTACGCATACAAGCAATATCAGGTATATCTACAAGAGGTAAAATTCCAAATGGTGACAGATCATGAATCCTTGCACTGGCTGCAGAATCTCCGTGAACCTAAAGGATGGCTCGCGAATTGGGCACTGAAGCTCCAGGCATATGATTTCAAGATTGTACACTGTCTGGGAGCAAAACATCACAATGCGGATTGTTTTTCTGACCACCAATTGTTGCCAAAATGGAAGATTTGACAAATATTATGTATGAGAAGATGGTGGTGAACAAATACCATGATGAGCCTCTGCAAGTGATCAAAGTACTAGATGGGCTTAGGCAGGATATTTTTCTATGTGAGGGGGAACTATATAAGCGGATTGGAGACTTGACGCTGAGTTTCTCTGGATCTTCTATAGAACCACGATTATTATGGATGCCCATCAGGTGGTAGGACATGGAGAATTGCAGAAAACGTTGGAGTTTTTGCAACTCCGCTACTATTGGGAGAGCATGCATTATGATGCTCTGGAAACGATAAAGCTGTTGCTGACAGTGTCAAGTGTAAAAACCTTTCCACAAGAAGACCACATACCATCTTGTTAAGCCCCATCTTGCCTGGCACACCATTTCTCTTAATGTAGTGTGACCTCTGCCAACTAGCGCAAACCAATCTAAGTATATAATCATATTAATTAATCATTTGACAAGGTGGGTGGAGGCCAGGGCAATTAATGACTTGGGAGTGGTCACTACAGCCAAGTTTCTTATAGAGTGCGATATACAGCAACATGGCTTACAGTTCATCTTAACGGACAATGGAACTTATCTCACCTCTCACATCTTGACTAAGTTGAATAAGTTGATGGCAATCTGCGGAGTTTTGACTACACCCTACCATACAGAATCAAATGGAATTGTGGAATGGGTCAATGGAACCTTAGTGAACATACTTTGTAAGGTGGTGAAGGATTGACCCTTAGAAAGGAGTACCCCTACTTCATACAGCTGTGTTCGCATATAATATCAGCTATCATTCATCCTCTGGTAAGAGTCCTTTCCAACTTCTTCATGATTCTCATCAGGATCTGCCTTCTCTTCTTTACTCATGTGTAGAGGACATTGGTGGTGTGGAACACCAGCAGTATTTGATGCATCTAACTGAAACGCTGATCAAGATACAAATGGAGGCCTATTCTATCAGGTTGGCTAAGAAATTTGCGATCAGGTGGCTGACCATAAAAGATGGAGTGTACTTTCCACTGTTTGTTGAAGGAGATCATGTATTATTCATGACAAACACACATTTAGGTGGAAAAACAATCTTTCTAACATCTGAGCTAGGCCATTTGAGATAATAAGACTGGCATGGACGCCTACAACATTAAGGAACCTGCGGAGTGTTATATTATCAACTGAGTTCACGCAAAGTTTCTTTGAGCATATAAGCAATAGGAGCATAACATCCAGTCAAAGAGGGGTAATGTCAAGAAGTTGATATTACTGGATGATACGCTATACATTCCAGTGGATTGTTATTGGAGTTAATATGAGTTTTGAGATTGATGGAAAAGATATATGAATGAAAAGAAAATTAAAGTGTTAACTGCTCATTGAATTGAAGGAAATTATTCTAAAACTTTGAGATAAATGAAAACTCTTAGAAAAAAGAAAACTATTAGGAGATTACCAAGCAGAGGATGCATTTGGCTTGAAAGACTAATATTTAGAGTTAAATTAGAGAGAGAGAAGGAGGTTTTTTAATGGTTTTTGCAGATAAGTCTACAATTATTAAAAAAGATTAATAAAGTGTCAATAGGGGCAATTGCTCCATATACCATTTACTGGGCTTTATTAAAATCAGCAATCTCCATATCATCCAATTCAGTTGCTCAGTGGCTAATATCCTATGTAAACCAACTCAGCGGAATCAATTCATTATGATGAGAAATTAATATAAGTTTCACCAGATAGCCTCAGAGGGACCTGACGAGGAGCACCAGTTTTGGGATTTGTTTTTTCTTTGAAGGTCAAGACCTCTGAAGGCTACTCAATTTTTAGTTATATGTAGCTCCAGCAGATATCTCTTAAGTTTGCATCTTCCCTAAAGCAATCTCTCAATGGAAATGCATCTTTGAGGAAATCTTTGTTCGCTTGAACAAGCATGATCTCTGTATAAAAACAGGCAAAAATTTCTAGTAATTATAATTAGTCAAAACTGAAGGTATCTTTGTTGATCAGAAATTGGAGATATTTATAGGTTTTTTCAAAAATCAGGATTTCTAGGATAGGCTTTGTGAGAAGATTAGTATTGAGTTGGGTATAGAGATATCTTGATTATAACAGCGGAATAAAAATGCTCTCAGCGTCCTCTGTCTTTATTGATCATGGCAGCAGATTTTGGTGAACTTCAAAAGGCAAGATCTTTGTCAGATGAATCAGCGTCTTTTTCAGGTAAAACGGCAGATACAAAAATGGTTTAGAAATTTAACCAATCCTTTATTAGTTCATTATCCTTATTAATTTGATATCTTTCAAAACAGTGGAGCTCCATTAGTCATGTTATGATTTAGATTGCATCTGAATCCCACTCATATCAGTGCAAATCCCACTATTTCCGCCAGAGGCTTGCCACAACCATCCGTTGGCAAGACATCCTGTGATTAACAAGACACAAAAATTATTCACCAGGCACTTTACATGGCATAATATAGTTGGAAAATCTAAAAGACATATGTCCCAATGCTTGATCTGTGCATGGGTTAGCCCTGTCATAATCAGTCAAGTGTGAAGTTAATACTTTTCCAAAAGCTAAACAAGCTCTGGTCATCCATAAGTGTGGAATTCATCACAGCCTTACCAAAATCAGAGGCTCAGATGCCATTATGTGGTGGTAGACCATCTCACCAAGTATGTATAGTTCGTCCCTTGCACCTCCCATGTCACCTCTAAAGGAGCAGTGACACTTTTCATGGAGGAGGTCTTCCTTCGTCGTAGGGTTCCAGAAGTGTGTATTTCAGATTGTGTTCCACAATTTATTTCAAAATTTTGGAAAAGCTGTTAAAAAACTATCATACTAAGGCCTTTAAATCCTTAGTGTACCATCTACAGTCATATGGACAAGAAGAAAAGGGTCAACCAGGTACTTGAACAATACCTCGTTTTTATGTGTATGGACGTCAGTCTGACTGGAGGAATTTTGGGATTAGCCCTTTATTCCTATAATAACAATACCATGAACCTATAGGGATGTCACCCTTCACAACTATGGATACCAAAACAATCCCTGTAATCCCTTTTTAGGTGGTCACAACCCCTCAGATGATGATATTTTGCAGAACATGTAATATATTATCAAGCCCTAAAAACGGCTTGAGTTTGCAGTTTAGTTACAAAAGATTAAGGCAGATAAGGGAGACGGGAAAAAAATTTTGGTGTTAAAGTAAGGAGATATGTGCTAGTAAATTCTAGGAATTAAAATATCAAAGCTATAATCGTAAATTTGGTCCTACCTGGATTAATCCCTAATTTAAAACATCAAGCGAATTCTGTTGCTTTTGAGTAATCTCTTCCTGAAGGAGCACGGGTGCTTCCAACAATCAACATCTCTCAGCTTAAGTTTTCAAAGGCATGATACCAGAGGGATCTTATCCTTTACAACTTATTCACTCCAAAAATCCAAATATGAGGTTGAAGAGATTTAGATAGCAAAATAAGTTGTGGTCAGAGGAAGTATTACATCAAAATAGAAGAGCTGTTTTATAGAGGAATCTACTTGGCATAAAGCTGAGGATTGTATACTCTTTTTAGAGAAAAACCTTGAATACTTTATTTCATAGGAGGTTGATATCAATCTAAACTACTTCATATCATCACATTATGTTAATTAAGGATAGTGTGAGGAGAGTGCCTCTAACTCTCCAAAACAAGACAATATCACAAAAGTAAGAAAACCCCACCTTGTACAGTATCAACATGAAATAGTTTACATATAAAAATAGTAACCCCATAAGGAGGTAATTTTCAAGAGAGGCAAAAGGTATCATTTATAAGTAAAATAAAATAGTAGTTTTTTCAAAAGATGATTACCAACATAGACTCTCTTTCTGCTAAGCATCACTTTTTGAAAATCAATTCGGCCTTGAAATTTAGCTCTACTAAAGAGATTTACGAAAACTATTAGCAAATATGGCGGGAAACCCCGCAAAAGAACCTGCAGGCTCGGCCAAACGAGCCAGCACCACCCCTAAACGAAGCAACCCTCGGTTACTCACCTCAGGGTCAACCAGAATCACCCGCTCTCAAGCAGCATCCGTGAAAGCAGGCACCACCCCCCAACCTGGAGCTACTTCAACTAGCGCCAGTTCGCCTGATCGCACTTCTGAAACCTTCATGCCCAACAGCTCTGCGTGCGCTGCCTCCCACCAACACGCTGGGCCCCCATAACCAAGGAGGCCATCACCCACGCTGTTTTAATGGCGTCTGCTCAGTTAATGCAACTCAGCCCATCCAGGCATTCACCTCCCCCATTGTGTCAGCTGATTCAGCCCCATCTATTATTTCTGACGCCGTGTTTCTGGCTCCCCCCATGCGGGGCGATACCCAGCTACCTGGCCCCAAACCCTCGGATATAAGGTTGGATTAGCCGCACATTCTGGTTCACTAAGCACCAAATTGGGACAATCTACTCTTCCCAATGGGGATTCAAATGGTTTGGATTTTGGAACTTCACACCAGTTCCAATCTCACCCATCCCATTTAAACCCCGTAATTGGCACTTTATCTCCATATGCTGAAAACGACCAAATTACCACTCAGCCAGTGAGTTTTGCCCACAAAATCACAGCAAATACTTGGGCTGAATTTACCAAAATAGATTGGGATGGTGATAAAGACATCACCCTTCTCCCAATTGGCTGGAGTTAATTCCAATCTGGATGGGCCTCCCCAATTTAGCGAGGCCCAACAATCCGCCCCTCAATCTAATATGACTCCAGCAACTGCTGTAACATTCCAGCAACAGGGGAACTCCACAAACTTGTCTAAACCACCAGCTCGCATTCAACCCATGATTGCAGCCCAAAGCAAACACAAACGTACCAAAGGAGCCACTGGGGCGTGGCAAAAACCTCTGACACCAACGCTATCCAAAGCTGATCCCCGTGAAGTGGCGTTTATTGCTGATGTTAAGAAGAAATGGGCTGAAACTAGAGCGCAAAAATCTCTGCCTCGCACAACCCTCTCCCACATGATTCACCTTTATTATGGGAATAACCCTGTTGAATTCTATATGGAGGATTACTTCTCGTACTTTGCAGCGATCGCAGAGATATTCCCAATTAACACCACCATCCATGAATCAGTGGAGGGCCACTACATCGATGTGGGCTTCACTGAAGCTGCCCTTGCTGACCATGCTGCCACCCTCAAGGTCATTATTCTGCATGGAACTCTTCGCATCTCCCGCACATGCTCTCACCTGGAGAAAATTTCATGGGTTACTTTTTCCAACCTACCAACGACTGTTGATCCTGAGTCTCTTAAGCTGGCGCTCCATTGTGGTTTAATGGAGTTTGGGTCTGTTCTTTCAGTGGTTTTTAGCGTCCCCTCTTACTATGCTCCCACTCAAAGAGCTCGCACTGCTAGGGCGTCGTTCATCCCCTCCCCCACTGTATCCTGCAACATTGAGGCTATTCCTCATGTGGCGGTAGTTGAGGCATACCCTGAAATCTTTTTTGTCGACCCTGATCAGGCGCGCCCCCGGTCTTCATGATGTAACGCCCTTGGACACCTGTATAGTGGCTGCACAGCTCGAAAACAAGCCCTCTTAGCCAAAACCCAGGGGCCTAAACCAGGCCAAAAACGATCCCACGTGGCTGCAGCAGCAATTCCACAACCCACACAATGGGTTCCCGTTCAAGACCTGTCCCCTGAGGCCTTACGCCTAGCAGTTGAAACAGCTAACCCCACTATTGGTACGGATACCTTCGCGCTCATGCCCCCCTTCCAGTGGGCACCTCCAATATCCCAGAGACAACTCCCTCTCTCGCCAAGCGCAAGGCATCTCCCACAGGGCGCCCCTCATCAGCCACCCCCACTAAGGGCTCCGCGGCACCCCCACCAACCTCCACCAGCGATTTATCACATCAACCCTCAGCTCCCAATGGAGCTATGCCCACCAGCATGGACTGGAAACCCGCGGCCTGTGGTAGAAGTGCCACCTCAAAGAGTCCTACCCCAACCCCATATTCCATTTCGCGCGGCTCCTTTGAAGTGTTGGAGGAAGTGAATATGGACTCAGACTCATCAAATGGGGACACCGCGGAGGTCGCCATTGAGCACCCTCATGTCCTTCCCCTGCAACGGAGCGGGGGAAGCATCATAGGCTAGCTTACTGGGTCCTCCGCTCCCCCACCCTCTCCTTCCCCTCAGAACCCTCGACGCTCCTCACAGATTTCAGCTAATAGTCAAGCTAAAGGACTCAAAACAAGCCGCCTCACAGCAGCAGGTTTAAGCGCTGGCAAACCCCAGGACATGGAGGGGAACAGCTATGAGTCCCCACGGAAGCACCCTGGCCCTGCAATCCATCAACGCAAATGGGTTGCGGGACTTTAAGTGTAGAGCCCGCCTCCTCTGCAACTTCAGGTCAGCACAAATTGACCTCGCTGCTGTCCAGGAGCCCCATATCCTCCCCCACAAACAATCTGCATGGAATGAACAGTTTGGAGGCAACTCCTTCTGGACAAACCAGGCCGCCCTTATTGTTTTGAATCCCGGGTTAAAACCCATTCTTTTTCACAATATCTAGGTGGCCGCCTCATACTGGCCAAACTCACCACTCCTGACTTCTCTTTCTTCGCTGCAAGCATCTACCTGCCTAATGTAGGTCAGGAGCAAAACTGGCTCTTGGAAGGGCTCGTCCAACTCAATCTCCCACGGAATACAGTCCTCTTGGTTAGATTTCAACACAACCATAAGTCGCGTCTGTGACTCTTACCCCCCTGCAGCAAAGGAACGCCCTGGATCAAGTCGCCTCCACGATTTCCTTTGCCTGAGTGGCTTTACAGATACGCTTCCAAACTCCGCGTCTGGCCTAGGTTGCATGACTAGGATCCAGTATGATGGAGGAGCTTTCCAGTCAGCGTCACGCATAGATATGGCACTGATTGGCCCCCTGCTAATTGGCCGCGTCTCCTCTCCCATCTCTCGTGACAACCATCTGAGTGATCACAGGTCGCTCACCGTTGTCCTCACCACCACGATTAGACCATCACATAGGTTCTGGCCTAGGATTGCCCCAGCTCTTCTCAACAACCCCTTCACTAAGGAGAAGCTGTCTATGATCATCTGGGAGACTCTCACCTCCCCCCCACCCCACCTGCTTGACCACAAGGCTAGATGGGCGATGACCAATGAGGGCATCACCCGCGTTGCTTACAACTTTGCCAAAGCCCAGATAACCGCAGCTCGCGCCAGAGTCAAAGAGGAAGCCAGAATCAGACATCTGGAGCGAAACTGCCAGCCTTCGCCCTCTCCCAGATGGTTGGAAGACTGGGAAGCGGCGCAGGAAGCACTCCACTTGGAGCTCAAACTGCAGGAATAACGGGCAGCAAACATTACAACATCTCGTTACTATGCTCAATGGGAACGCCCCACCCGCTTCTTCTTTCAGAAAAACAATCCCGTTCACCAGCGCAGGATACTACTGCACTGAAGATTGGCACTACAGCCACTTCAGATAAGGAGGAAATCACGCAGAAACTACACCGCTTCTACTCCAGCCTCTTCCATGCCACCCAGGTGGACCTGTCGGACATCCAAGACTTCCTGTGGTGGGCTCCAGAGCCGCCCATTGACCCACGGGCTGATGAGGCTCTACTGGCGCCTATTTCCATCCAGGAGGTGATGGAAACCCTACTGAAATCCCCACGGCTTAAAGCCCCAGGCCCAGATGGAATACCCTTCGAGGTGTACCTTCTGAAACCTGTGGTAATAGCCAGAACCCTCCGCAACCTCTTCGCTGCACTCTTGGTGAATGGCGAGATCCTCCCCGACTCCAGAGGCTCAACTATGACCCTCACCCACAAGAAGTCAGACCGTGAGAACCTGGCGAACTGGCGCCCCATAGCGTTGATCAACACAGACCACAAGTTCTTCACGCAGCTTCTGGCCAAGCCGCATCACCAAATGGGTGTCACCTCACCTCTCCCCATCCCAGCACGGTTTTATTCCGGGGAGGTCGTTATGGGACAACTATAATGACCTTCACGTGACTTTGACTGCTAACTCTCGTAAGGTGAATGGCTTTGTGGCTCTCCTGGATATGGAGAAAGCATATGATCGGGTGGCCTGGAAGTATATTGATGCTTCCCTGGCCCGCTTTCATCTTCCCCCGCAGCTAGGCGCTGGATATCAGCGCTCTATGACCAGCTCCACACAGAGTCCTGGCGCCAATGGGTTTTACAGTGGCAGTAACAGTTGGACAAGGTCTCCGGCAAGGGGACCCCCTAAGCCCTATCCTTTTTAACATCACCCTTGACCCCCTCTTGGCCTTCTTACTGGGCAAGCTAACAGGGATTCTGGTCCCAGGTAAAGCCCCCACCCGCACCATGGCATTTGCAGATGACACCGCCATTGCATTTGGCTGCCCTGGGGATGTTGCCCTTGCTGCTGTGACCATTGATAGGTAAACCAAGGCGTCCAACGCCATGGTCAACACCTCTAAGACAACAGTTGTACAGGTTGGCTCCCCCACCTTCCCCCCACCATTTGGTATTGAACCTGTGCGCGGTACCTTCCGTCACCTGGGCGTTCTCACCAATCAACAAGGAGTTGCGCTAAAAGACAATGAGGACTTGCTCCTCGCAGCAGTTAACTCCAGGATTGCCATCTGGAACCAGTGGCACATCACCCTCTCAGGGTCGAGCTCTGATGGCCAATGTGTTCCTCCTCTCCAAAGTCTGGTTCCTAGTGCACGTCTGCCCATTCACAGATGCCTTTTATACGCGGCTCAATGTACTCCTCCGCTGTTGGATCTGAGGCTCAAACCATCCACCAATGGCCCTCTCAACCATTGCCCGACCCTGCAATGAAGGGGGCCTAGGGCTTCTGGACACGCGATCCCATGCCACCACAATCTTCCTGAAGTTCCTATGGCCGATTGTCTGCTGGGACGCGACCCCCATTCCCCAATGGGCGCCCGCCCTCCACCAGTCAGTGTCAGCAGCTCTGGGTCCTCCTAGAGCATCTCAGACCTCATTAGGGGAGTGGCTCACAAACTACCCAGGCCATCGCCTGAAACCATCCTCATCCCCCTACTGGAACCAGGCTCTCCTTGCCCTGAAACGAGTAGGCGCGCAGATCCACCATGCCTTCCCATACAGAAGGGAAGGCCCTGGCCTCAGCCCCCATCTCCATGCAATTGTGCACAATGGACAAGTTGTCACAACTCGCCTCAACCCCCAAGATCGTCCTCCCATCCGCCCAAGACTCCTTGAGCTCCTCCCTCCCTCTGTGAGATTTGACCTTAAGTAATTGTGGTAGGACGTCTATCACCCCATTCTGTCAGCAAAGGTGTCCAACACCTTATGGAGGGTGCTCCACTGATCATACAGGACAGGGGACTGGACTGGCCCTATCTTCCAGCACCAAAGCTGCCCCCACTGTGCAGAGCCTATTGACTCCCACCTCCATCGTTTTTTCACCTGTCCAGGTGTTGCCGCATTTTGGTCAAAGGCCCACACGCTCCTCCATGCTCAGCCCTGGTCTGGACACCCTGTGCAAGACCTCATGTTCGAGAAGACATTGCCTGGTTGCCACCAACCCCTCCATGTCCTCGCCTATGCCACAGCCATCTGGACCATCCATAACTCCTTCCTTTGTGCTGCCTTTGACCAGCAGATGTGGACCCTTCCACACATGATCACCCACTTTCAGGTACACTTTGAGATGGCCCTGAAGGTCTGCACTATGTCGCCAACCCTCCCCCGCTCAGTTGTCACTGCAGCACGGCTCTGGCACGCAAACCCCTCTCCCTTTCTCGATGCCTCCTCCCTCCCCTTCCCTCGCCTCAGGCTCTTAGGAGCCCAGGCGTAATTCAATAAACATTGATGAATCCCCCCTCAGGTTGGGACCATCTAGTACTAAAAAAATGATTACCAACATAGAGATTGGTCCAGCCTTACACCATTATAAAGACAATTGAGTTGATGGTCTATGATGAATTTGTTGATGCTCTGGGGTCAGTTTTGGCCAATAAATGGATACTTCCATCAGTAGCAGTCTCATATCTCATGTAGGTATAAATTTGAGATTTAAAAATGAGATGAATAATGTCTTTAGTAACATCCTTTCTTAATAACAAACCTAAACCTCATTTGCAAATTAGATTCACTAAACCATCTTTATTTAAACTATACTTTGTGTTTTTACCACTGTTGATATAACGCCTTAGGCACATCGATGAATCCCCCCTTGGGTTGGGACCATCTAGTACTAAAAAAAAAGATATAACGCCTTGGGCTGCATCACGCACCTTGTTAACATCATCCTGTGACTTCTAGGCCTTAACCCAGCATTGATCCAAGGTGTACCTGAGATCTGGTAGAGCATCCAGATTGACCCCTTTTGCATTTCTTACCTCCTCTTAATTTCCATAATAGAAACCAATAATTATCTCATGAGAATTGACAGATAATGCCAATTTGTGACGCCTTCTGAGTTTGGTTCACAATTTTAAAAAAAAATTTGAAACCTTTTGTAAACTTGATGGATCATTTAGATCAATCCAATCAGAACTTCTGAGTTTACAGATTAAGTTAGATAAGCTAGAGTTTCAAGAAAGAAGCCCCAATAGAAGAAAAGGAAACATCACCCTATAAATAGGGCTTTCAACTCTCTAAAAATCTGGATGTGATTAGAAGTGACAGAAAATTCATGAAAATGTCAGTCTATAAAAACAAATCAACGAATATGCTAGATCCATTGACCTCAAACTATCATGAAAACAATCATAACGAGGTTTATCCTATAAATAAGCCTTTGAAAAATAGTGCAAAAGTTGGAAAAGCTTAAAAAAATATAAATATGTCTCTTATAAAGCTAATCAATTAGACTTAACATAGTCTATGCAATTCAAAAATTTTATATATGTAAAGGAATCAAAGTTGATATGGATACTCAATTCTAGCTTCTTAAGCAGTTAAGATAAACAAAAATTATATAAAATTAAACACTTCTATATAAATTACTTTAAAAACCCATATTATAAATCCTTATGTTCAAAGTTCAGGCACCAAACTCAACCACTTTGTTGAGTCCTTGTTTTCTTTATCTTGGAACTAAGGAGCACTACTGGCTTTTTGTATTACTTTAATATGTGGTTCAGGGGCAAATAACCCCCATTTATAGTCGTATGTGAACAATACTGTTAACTTTCAATAGCAATTTCGCTTCTGTGGATAAAACCATGGTTAGTCCTACCAAACTCTTTTGTTAATTACTGTAAAGGATTTGTCCATTAAAGTACGTGAGAAGTCTTGGAACTTTGTAGATTCACTGCTTGTTTCCCACTGTGTAGTCATCACTCTTGAGTTGTAGACTACTAACCACTTATTGATGGGGCCATTTTTAAATCTTTCAGTGTGTCAGGTGTGAGTTGTATAAGGGTTAAGCTTATAGCCTGGCTCTGTTAAAAGTCTTAGGTAAATACATAGCAGGATACCATTTTTTGTAGAGGTAGCGGATTCTGCTGTATTCTGTGATGGTTTGCTTTCATGATGGTGGAGTTACCTTGTTTTCCAGTTTGGCAGTCTGAAGTTGTTTGGATTTTTTCCCACCCTACCCAGCTGCATTGATTATGATTCATCTGCTGATCCACTAGGGAATTCATCCTGCTAGTGGATGTTGGAGTTATCAATTGTATATATGATAACTATTGTTTAAAGAAATAAACTTAATAAATATTTAATGATGCGCTGTATTACAATCCTCCAGATTGATAAGTATTTTGTCAGGTATAATCCCTGACAATAAACAAGTAATTAAGGAGTCAATTTGATTAATAATAACTTAATTAGCTTGTAGGAGTCAATTAGTTTTTGGATGCCAGTAACTATGGGGTTTATGTTTTGCTGGTGAGTAATACCACCTGTGGTACAGAAACTTTTTAGTATCCCTTTTCTGGATTGCAACCTGCTGTTTATGGGTAAGAGTCCCATACCTAAGCAGGTTGTTACCAAATAAGGGTAATTTGATGGGAGTTGAGTGAAGACATTTGGATACATTCTTTGTTTCAATTCAGAAGAGGTCACAGTCAAGTAGGGGAGAGAACCTGATTAATTCAAAGAGGATGATCATTGTTTCTCATGACCCTGGAGGGTAAATCTATTGTTGAGAGCTGCCATTCCCAATTGGGCCTACTGAAGAGTTGTGCTCTGAGTTCCCTATATATTCTCTTTGGTTTTTATAATAAAGTATATAAGACGAAAAATCAAATACTGTTTATAATCAGACTTTTTCTGCTCTTATGATTATAGTTGTTGGAGTAACAAGAAGACTTTTTGTCTTTATTATTGCTATCTCCACATACTCTGCATGACTAGAAGAAAGAATAACCATTGAACCTTGATTAGGTTAAATTTTACCAGACAAAATAGGGAAGAAGTCCCTACAATTCCAGATGAAGTTAAGGTTAGGACAAGCACTAGGTTGGGATTGGACCTAATTACTAACTTGGTCCTCAGAAGCTCCATTATAGTAGTATTCTTCTTACTACTACTGCCCATTATAAATTGTTACCATTAAGTCAAACAACGCACATACAAGGAACCTGTGCAGTTGAACAAGGGAGCCAAAGCGAGTTGTTATCTAGAAAGAGAAAAAAATCCAAGAGTTAACAATTGTTTCTTAATTGAGTCATTACCAGCTCCCAAGTTTTAACAGGCAGCCTTATTTATCATCTTGGATGTTTTATTGTTATATTCCTAAGAAAAAGGATTTCTATTGATTTTGGATAAAATATGCTGTGATATATATAACCCTAGAATCTATTACTTTATTGGAAAACTAGTAGGGTTTTCATAGCCTTAAACATCCTAGGATCATTGATGAAAAAAAAGGATAAAAATGAATACTTCTTAGATGGTTAAATTGAAGATTTGAAAAATTTAGGTGAATTGGTAAAATATTTAACAGTGTTTGTTTGTTAATTTATTATGCAACAGTGTTGGCTAAGTATTTAATGATTCTTCAAATGAGGACAGATTTAATTTATTCATAATTATCAATAGACATCTACAATGTAGAAGCTAAAATAATCCATTAAAATCATCTAATAATTAAAAAACTTTAGCTGCGCTGAGTAAATTGGCTAATTAAAATGTTTTAAATGTTTTTCTACTTACTGTGTTGTCTGTCTGTCCATGTGGAACCTTGCAATTGATTTTTAACTACCTTCCATATTAGCTAGAGCTTTAATATTAGCACGCTTATGTATATCCAATGACAATATAACAGTTCACTTAAAGTTTACTTTTTATAGTCAATATTAAAAGCTTTATATGTAACAAGTGAAAATATTTATTAATTTTGATGGTAGTCAGTAGATTTTTATGACTGAGCAGTTTAATATACTTTTGATTCAAGATTTTTACATTAAATAAACTTATAGACTAGCTAGAGCTTTAAAAATTAGCACACTTATTTATCTCCAATGACAATACAATTTTTATTTTTAAAACCATCATTTATATAGTAAAATAAAATGTTTTACATTTAACAATTGAAAACTCTAGATGTTTTCATTGAGTAGTTAGTATATTATTAGGACTGAGAAGTTTGAGATTAATTTTGATTTAAAAGCAAAAAGTTTTGCCAAGCACTTGATGATTTTAAGTTATTTAACTACCTTCCAGACTATCTAAAATTTTAAAACTTGGCACATTCATTAACTCCCATGACAATAAAAGAATTTATTAAAAAGATGTGAAATAATGAATTATGCACACTAAAAACTCTTTTTTGAATATTGAAATGTTTTACTCCCAATATTAATATATAATCCTACTAAGTGTTTTAATTTATAGTAATAAGTTGCTATAACTAAAGTCTTTTTAGAAAAAAAGAACTTCTTTAAAAAGGGAAAGAAAGTATGAGATAATTGAATAAAATATAAATTTTTCAATAAAACCTTTTTTGAAGTTGATGCCACCTTCCAACCTGACTTATAAAATTTTGCTTGAAAATACATATTAAAGCTTATATTGGATTGGGTCCAAGTGTATACTATAAGCAACTTGGAAAATCAGTGCTGAAAATATATTATGAATGGCTATTATAAAAAGATTCTTAAAATATGATGCTGACTTCAAAAGGTGTTTATTGAGTATTCATAATTTCTAAAAATTTCATTCTTTTTGAGCTTTTTAAAGAGATTTTTCCCCAAAAAGAAAGTATACATAATAAATTACTGGTTAGATACTGGACCAATACTTACAAAAGTAAAATGAGACCAATTTTTATTTATTCTCTTTTTTGTAAAACAAGATCATCCAAATTGATCCAGTAATTTCAGAACTATGTGTGAACAAGCATAGAAAAAACACAAAAAAGTATATACAGGTCAAATTGAGAATCCTTTCCTTTTTTAAAGTTCAGGTAAAAGGATTTTCTGAAGGAGGGTCCTTTTTTACCAAAAAAAAGATAATCAGTTTTTTTATCCCAAAATTTTTTGACCCAGTTACTTTTTAAAAAAATAGTGCATTTTTAAAAATGTTTTCTTTATTCCCAATTTTATTTTACATTAATATATTTATATCATTTTTGAACCCTCACTGTTCTAAATAAAAAATTATTGTATATATATATCATGTGTAGTATCTCATGACAAATATACTAATAACTTATTATATTAAAAAAAATTAGTTAGTTGGCTTTATTAGTCAATCTATGCTAAATTTACTAATTGCTATCTATAATTAATTTTATTATATCTAGTTGATTTATTTAAAAAAATTATGCAAAAATGATAGGCATCTTTAATGATTTAAGCTCATCACACTACTTTCTCATAATTACCTATATTTTGAACTTGCCCCACAGCCAAGAACATATACCAAGTCAAACATCAATGAATCCCCCCTTGGGTTGAGACCATCTAGTACTAAGAAAACATATACCAAGTCAAAAGCTGATTTGAAGCTATCAATTTGCCAATGCAGGAGTTAAGTTTATCTGGCAATGTATTAGTCGCACAATTGAACTCCATTGCTTCCATTCCATTTAGTATACTTATTAAATTGCTGCTAATATACTGGACTAATTTATACTAATATTGGGATCTAAGTTAAAGCATCTTCATTTTTGAAAAAAAAATCATCCAAATTGGTCCAATAGTTTCATATTTATGTGCAAACAAACGTAGAAAAAAACCAAAAATATGTACTGTTAAATTAAGAACCTTATCCTTTTTAACTGACTTTGAAAAAGAGAAGGTTCTCAATTTGACTTGTATATATATATTCTATGTTTGTTTACACATAGGTCTGGAACTACTGGATCAATTTGGATGATCTTCTTTTTCAAAAAAGGTATTCCAACATAGGTCCCACATAATTTTTGTAAGAACTTTTTTATAAACTCCATACTTTATTTAGAAAAAAAGAAAGTAAGAGCTAAGGGCAGAATATAAAGATTTGGTCAAGATTAAACGGGCTGATAAGGGGGCCACTAGCAAGCTAGCATCTCTGACTTTTCTGGCCAGCAATTGACTTCTCTAACCACAGTTCTAATGCTGACAGGCTTACAGGCCATTGGACTCTTAATCTATTTGTTGCTTCATCATGTATGATGAGCAATCCTCAGGGAAAGCCAATCTTGTAGCTTTATAACACCTGGGGATAAGGTGAAAAAATTTAGTGATCAACTGGAGCTGATCAGATCTAATCTGAATTGTCTTCAAAACAAACCCTTTTAATGGGAGCTGATTACCAAAACTTTTGGTAATGAGGGGTAAGTTTACAACCCATATACAATAATGATAGAGGAAGGCACGCATCTGGATTGGGGATGTTTGCAGGGTCAACACAAAAAACAGATCCTGCAATGGGTACATCTCCTCCAATGATCTAGCGCCTGAAAGGAGGTACCTTATTGTAGGCAAGTACTTGAAGAAAATGTTGCACTTGTAATAGTGGTAGCTAATATCTGTTTCCAGTTCAGCACATATGGGTCAATCCCTATGCAATATTCCATTCTGCTATGCTTAACAGATTTGAACGCTTGTCATATGATCTTCCAGGTGACCAAAATTTGCTTCAATGTGACTAGTCAAAATTAAGGCCCAAAATATATTTTTTTAGTGGGTAGTTAGTATCGTGGCCCTAGGGTGCCTAGTCATTGAAGTCTAGAGGAAAATATGTTTATTGCACCCAAGCTTTAGGATTAGTTTGCCATATTTGACCAGGGTTGACTTGAAATGAATTTTTATGGCCTTACTTGCTTTTTCTTAGTCAATTTTATTAGATTCCTTCAAGCTATAGCAGAATTCATGGAAAAATTTATAGTTATTGAAATCCCTACAAATCTGGTAGGCATCACGCGCTGAAGCTTTGAATGACCATCAATTTAGCCTCACAGCCCAATTACACAACTGCCAGTAGTAGGAGCCGGCTGTTTGAGTGGGTAGTCTGGGGTAGGTCACCATCCACACATGTAAGGAGTTAGAGGAGACTGGCCCTTGAAGGCCCTGGGCTCTATCCCAATTAATGTTCCACGCTAAGGTTGGCAGCGCATGTGCGTTTGCATCAATCAAAGGAAGGGCTTGGCCCATATCCTCCAGGCGTGGGACTCAAAATCAAGCAGGGCCATCCCCCAAAAGCTTTGATTTGACAGTGTATGAGGGTGATTGGAGCTGCTTTTTTCTTAAGCCAGAGAAAGATGTGAATCAGAGTCTTAATTTTCTTCTCCAGGTTTGGGCTCATAAGAAGCACATAACAACGTAAAAGGTTTTTGAGGAGATGAAGATGTTAACCGCCAACACTTTTTCCTTAAGATTGAGGCATGCATTCTTTTAATAAGCCATACAGACTGACAGAATTGAAAATACCTCCTGTTTGGTTTCAAGTACCACTGGACCCTTATAGTTGAATTAGATTTTAAGATAGCGGATTATCTGGGTATTATTAATTAGCGCTAGATCAGATGGTGGGATGAAATGGGTAAATAATCCTCATTATGGCGGTTTTGTCCAGGTTAATCTTTTTTGACACTAATTAGTATAGGATTAGAAGCTCATCAGCGCCTTGAAGGTTGGTCAGAGAGCTGATCCCACCTATGTTATCAATGGTGAAGGCTTACATTTTCAGCTTCCACTAGTTGGGTTAGATGAGGTCCCAGTTTCAAATCTGCAGCCAAGAGGATGAGGTTAAAAGTTTAATAGAATTGGTGACATGGGATTGCCTTGGCGGAACCCTGGCTGATTAAGATGTCTTTGATAAGGCCGTCGTCAATAATTACTTTTTTATAGCCCCAAAAACAGAATCAAGATCTAGGAGTGGAAAGCATCAGGTATACCCACCACCTTCAATGCTGCGTCCAAGAAAGGCCAAGCTACTCGATCATAGGTCTTTTCCATGTTTAGAAACATAAGATAGCCCTGTTTGGAACCCAGCATGTCCTGTAGCACGTTCTGGATGGTCTCAATCATGTCCCAGATGGTGCGTTCCCTGATGACCCCATGCTGGGCCTGATGGAGGTATGCGGGGCAGTTGCCATAAACCTTTTCAATAAAATGTGCGTTAAAAATTTTTAGTCAGCGTTGGACAAGGCGAACAGGCACCAGTTTCAAAGTTTCTGCTGGAGCCCTTCTTGTACAGAAGTACAATTTAGGTCTCCTGGCCTCCAAAAGTATGGCGTTCATTTCACAGGCAGTTATTGAAAAGGCTAGCAAGCTCCTGCGCAAGGCGGCCATGGAAAACGATGAAAATTTCTGCGCACATATTGTTGGGGCCTGGAGATTCCTCATCAGCTACTTCTTCAACGCACGCTTAACTTCCTCAATTTTGATTTCAGAACTTAACATTTGGTCATCATCTGGTGAGAAGGCTCCATGCTCTGTCTTGGCCAGGCCAATCAGGGCTCAAGTGTAGCATTGCTTTTTCGCAGTATCAGAATAATTTGCCATAGAAACTGTTTATTTCACTCTTAGTTATTTCTGGCTTGGAGGAAAATTCGCCTAACTTGGTTTCTACCTGTCAAGTCTTGGCTTTGGATTAATTTTCTTGAATGAAGCTAGTCCCTCCTTGGTCATTATCCCCAAGAGGCTTTGATGCCAATAGGTAGGCATTCATCCGGCTCTCCCAGTCCTTTTTGGTCATAAAAGCCCAATAGCACTTATGTGCCATTTGGTTCTCATTCTACCAACCTTTGCTTTCCCACCGTGAGAGCTTCAGGCTATCCATGGCATCCTTCAGGTGCTTTTTTAATAAGGGTTTGTTTGTAGGCTTTTGCTATCTCAAACTTCATTCTAATGTGATTTGTTTTCTCCTTGATTTATACACATCGTTCCAGGTAATCAATTCCTGGTTTACAATCCAAGTAGGCTACCTGCTGATCAATGCGATCTTTGATTGTTTGGCGCAACTCCTTGTCCCTCTACATGGATGGTGCAATCTGCCACTCTCAGTTCTTTTCACCCAGGTCAATCTTTACACGCACAATCATATGGCTGATTTTTAAGTTTATGCTGACTTTGTTATTAATTGTCAGCAGTTTGAGGTCGGTTGATATGAGAATGTAGTCCAGGCGCAAACCTGTCTGCTGTGCTCCACTAGAAAATATACAGCCCCCTTGTGTGGTTAGTGGGGTCATATTCATCTAAATCAATCGTAGGGCACATCCCAAAACTTGACCAGGTACTCTAGAATATCCTTGGCTTTATGGTTGTGGTCTCACTCGTCGGAAAAGTATCCTGACTCACATTTATCAAACAGTTCAGGTCTCCTGCTATGACTGTAGTTTCTATAGTTGGTACCTCCAATAAAAATTTCCAAAAAAGTTGTTTTTGTGGGACTTTGGTGGGGCGTACACTGCTACCAATCAGAGGTTCTTTCCAGTTTTCTATCAGTGGTTGTGGCCACTAAGATCCGTCAGGTGTGAGACTCCTTCCATGAATCCAGGTTTATTTTCTTGTTCAGCGCAATGATAGCCACATGATACGTCAAAAGGGCTGACACTCAATCTTAAGGGACCACAATTTGCTTGTTGCATCAAGGTTTGAGTTTGGTGCCAATTTTTTTTGGCTTCCTGTTTGTGTCTCCAAAATTATAATTATATTAATGATATTATTCTATATATAATGTTGTAGCTTCCTCCTTGTCTATATGCTTACCATCCCCTGATCATTCATAATTGCTATAATCATTTACGGTTGCCCAATCATGGGTATGAGGATGGTTGTGTTTGTCCAGGTTATATGTTAAATTGCAAGTGGAATTTGGTACTTTCTCGGGTATGGTCGCTGAGGGAGAGTGCGGTGCAGTTGGTGCTTTGTGGGGGCAGTTGGAGGGCATGGGCTTTTTATTGCATGGCAATTTATGCACTGGAAATTCTGTAGCCATCCTCTTCTCATGGTTGATTGATAAAAGCAACAGTTTGATCACCAACTTAGGGAACGTTTCTGATACACCAGCTTGAACTGGAGTGGCAGAAACACTCGCCAATTGCTTACCAGGCCTGCTTTTGGAATTTTCAGTGGAACTGGTACTTTTTGCGGAGCATGCAGCCAAATATGCTTGTTTGGCCTCCCCAGAAGGTAGTTGGTTTTCACTTCTAGGCTTTTTCCCCAATGGTTTGCATGCTGACTTCTTACCTGATTTTGCTTGTCAGGATTATTTGACAAATATATAGGAGCCAGCGGTGGTTGGCCCATCTTTGACGACTTTTTGGGGCTTGCTTATTGCCAACACGCCTCCTCTCAAACCTTCCAACCTCTTTTGATGGCGGGGTGAAACTGGGTCAAGGCATATCCCTTAGTCCATTTTGTATGCCTCAAGGTTTTGGTTTAGTTAGGGTTTATCATCTGCTTCAGGTTTATTGGACGCTTTCCTTGCACATGCTTCCTTATAGTCAATTTCCAGCTCCTGTTGCTGACGCTTCATGTTTGTGCCCTCTGTTAGGTCTGCGGAGCTTTTTTGGCTTTAGGATGGAGATAGGTTTTTGTCCTGACTTTGGTGCCACCGCTGACTGGATCATAGTCAAACTCGCGGGTTTTCCCCTTTTTGTGAAGACATTGTACCATCATGTGGCCGACCTGATAGCAGAACTGGCACACCTGTTTGGCGTCTTCTTGTTCCACATAAAAAACTTAGCTGAGACTTTGAAGGTGGATAAATTGGCTGAGGATAATTTTATTTGACTTCATTCATTGAGCCATTTTATAGAGCGCCTTCACAGTGCAAGGGAAAAGACATTTAGCAATATAATCGCCGCCAACCTGCTGAAATTCCTGAATTTTCCTTTAGTATGAGAGGTTAGTTTGGATCGCCTTATCTATATTCTCTTTTTCAATCTGTTGGCAGATTTTTGAATATAACCCACTGGGCAGTTTTTTAAATGTAGCAAGTTGGTTTTATATGCAGGTATACGCCTTTATATTTGATCCTGACCTCAAGGATTTTCTTCTGGTCGAGCACACCTGTGATTACAATGTCAATGTACCCACTTTCAGGTACCCAGTGGCGGTCAAAGTCCCCACTTGTTAGGACCTCTTTTTGTTCATGTTAAATTGCACCATTAATTTGGACCACTCCTCTTCTTTCACTATCTGCAAGTGGATTTGGGTAGCATCTTTTAAATATGACTTAGGTGTCTGTCTGTAAGTCTGGAGGAGCGTCCCCTCTGCCTAGGCTGGGTGGTGTTCCCGTTCCCTACAAAAAGGGTCTGAGAAGGGAAGCTGTCCCTCTCATCTCACATGGAGATCTCATCCATGTGGTAGATAAGCGATGGGTAACAGCTCTCCCTTTTAAGATCACCACCTGCCCCCACAATTGCCTCCGCTGAATTAGTATGGCGAATTGAGGAAATTTGCGCTGAAATACTTGAAAGCTAGCACATCCATGGGCCTAAAGGTAATTATGAAGTCAATGGCAATGAGCCCTTGCAATAAAGGTCTGGAAGCCTTAAACCCTTGGCAACAAAGCCCAAGAGGCATGCACATTCAGTAAATGGAGAATCAAGTGTCGAATTTATGGCAAAATTTGCCAATGGCATCAGGCCATTGGGAATTATTTCAGTTTGAAACCTGCCTCAAAAACATCAGGTTAAAGTCCAATGGGCATGTACCTTCCAAAAAAAGTGTCCAGTGTCAATCCTCTGTTAAACACTAATGGCATTGGGCCATTGGGAAATGTTGTCACCAATTAAAAACTTACTTCAAAAACATTGGGGACAAAGCCTGACGGGCATGTACCTTTTAAAACAAATGTGCTTAATGTCAAAAATTTGGTGGAACTAGCCAATGACGCTGAATCATCATCAAAAATTGCCTCTAGCTCAAAATTTTCCACCTAAATATTAGAAACATTTTATAATGAATCTCACTTGGACAAACAACACCAAGGTGACTAAGTGCGGGCAGGTTGGGTACCCAAACCTGTTTCTGACCTCTTGGGCCCGCCCCTATGTTGGGTGGCCTTGGGTGGTTCTCGTTGCCCATTGAGCAAGAAACCATTGTTCTAACCATTAAAATGTGGTAAAACTTCCATTTGGGCATCTGAGGTCAAACTGACAGTGACTAGGCCTGCTGCTGACTCTTTCAAAGTCAGTTTAAATTAGAATGGTTTTCCCTCTCTCGCTCAAAGTTTGCCAGGTTAAGATGAATTTTGAGGCCACTGTAAAAATTTATTGTTTTTGGGTTATTATTGGCAAACAACCCCGTTAAACTTATTACTGCACAGGATTGTTCTTGTGCACTTCATCTGCGTTATATAGTATATGATATTATTGGTTGAAACTTTTTTAACTGAGGCAAGCTGACCAGGGGACAGGCATTATTGAAAGAAATAAATGACATGAAACCTGAAAAGGGTCAACTCCGTCAAAGAAAGTTTTTTCCACCTCCAGATTGAGACTCAAATTTTTCTGGTTACGTCATGGGTAAGGTTTTCGTGTTATTAGACCTACTAACCGCCAATAGCTTCCTTTGGCTGGCACCCTGATCGATGTGTAAAGGGCGGGAATCAAACCTGCAACCTTCAGGTTGATAGCCATACTCCCTACCAACTCGCCTTCCACCCCCTATTATTGGGTGATTATTAGTATGATGACTATTATCCATAGTTGAGTGGATTTTCTTATATCTCAGACCAACGCTCCGCCAGTATTCCCACTTGAAATACTTGAGATGTCTTGATATAGGGATTTGTTCCCTCATTCTGTCCAACCTGATCTTCTCTGAGATTCCCTGGTGACAGTCTCTTCAGTCCAACACAGCCAGCAGTAATCCCTGATTATTTCTCATTCTTCTCTAGATCCCCACTCAGATCTTTACTCTTTTCCTTAAAGAGTCTCCCAATTATTGCACACAACAATAATATCCTTGAGAAGAATAGAACATTTGAAAGCTGATAATAGTTTACTAATTAAACTATATACCAGATGAAAGACTATAGAACTATATATATGTATTTTATCTAACTAACTGTTTTTAATAATAAGTAAATTTAAGGAATTTATAGTGGGGATTCAGTTGTCTAACCCTCAGTTGACACCTCTAAAATGAAACGGCAGCTGTTGTTATAGAATCACCCATCCTCTTCTCAGCAGCGATGGTCTTCCCCACCCTGGCTAGGATTCCATCATTGGACATCCTTGAGACCTAAACGGAAATAGTTGGAAAACGTGTCCCTACCATTTTACTCTCGATTCAAGTGAACCAACCATATTTGGCTAGCGACCTGCTTAGGTAATGTGACTTATTACCCATTAAGGCAGGTCATAAACCAACTGATCAATTTTCTACTTGCAGGTGGCATCACTCGCCTCACAACTTACTACTCATTCCCAATCAGTCAGAGATGAAACCTGACTAATCCCAATTGGTACACCTTATAGTTAATCATTATCAGATGCCCCTATTTTGTTGGCAACTCCGCCCAATGAGATCTTAAGTAATCATCCAGATCAATCCCCAATGGATATGACCAGGCGAATATCCTAAAATACCCCGAACATAATTACTCTGAAATTAGGGTCCACCAAGGTTCAATTCACCTTGAATTAGGGAATCATCCCCTAGCAATTCCTGGTAGTTTAGCAGGCTGGGAATATGGGCAAAAATCCCAACACATCCCCCTCTTGCCTAGATTTCCAGCGAGAAAAGGACAGGGGCATGATAACACCGCTTTGGACACTCAGTCAAATACTTCATTAACTCAAGCAGAGTACAATTGTCAATACTCAATGCTGCTCAGGATGGCCTTTGGAATGCGGCTCTCTTCCTCTTCATCCTTGCTACTGCCTACTCAGAGTGCGGTCCCCACAACCTACTGTCATGCCAGACTGATTGATTTACTTGCGACAATATTAGTCCCAGGTCCCGGTTCCCTCCAGCAGGGCATATGACCCACTGTCATATTTAAGATTCTTAGTTCAGCGTCCTTGATTTCCTGATTTTCTCCTCGTCCTAGACAGGAGACTCTTGCCAGTGATGTTCATTTTGTTTCTTAATTAAAAATACATTTATGTTTGCCCTTGTTATTTCTCTCATACCCTCTTGTCTCATTCCATTCTTAATTCTTCTCTTGGAGATCTTATCCCATTGACTTTGAGATTAATTACTCCAAACTGGAGCTTAATGGATTATAGAGTGCATAATGTCGACTTCCATATAAGTCCAACATCCCCCTCTCATCCAGCTCATATGTTGAATTCCAAGTTAAGGTATTAACAGCTTCTAAACAGTTTTTCTGATCAAGATCTTCGGCTCTTCCAGCAGATGAGTCAGTGATGTGTGACAGAACCTCTTCTATGGTCCTTCCAGGACTCATACGCCTAGTCTGGTGCTAGCGGCTAATCCTTCTGTCAAATTACCAGAAACATTAACCAATCCTTCTGAAACCAGGCTTGCGATTGTTTTGAACAACTCTCAGCTGATTCTTCCTCTGTCTTCAATCTCAGAGTTGGATTTCAAAACTCTCCTGGATTCAGCTCCTTTCGCAGATGCACCAACCATCATCATGGATGCTCCTGAGATTATGCCTTTCGCTCTTGATCGCTCTTTTCTTGCCATGTTAGACTTTCTTCCTGAGTTCCTTTTCCAACTCAGACAATACTATAAAACCACTGTCTTGACTACTGAGCACACCATTGGTAACAGTATTCATTTCAAGTTCCCCTACACTGAACTATGGGTCCAAGTCACCAAGGCTTTGTCCCTAGTGCTGAATCCCTCCAATCTTGAGAACATCTTAGATTAAAATATTGCCAATTATGCTCTTTACTTTGCTGGCTAAGTTCTTCAAATTTGCTCCATAAAGCTTCCAGCCTCGCCCAGGTTTCACTGTTCCTTCAGCTTCAGCTTCTGAGAAACCCATAGTCATTGCTTGCAGGATGCCATTCTCTCCCTACATAACTATCTCGTCTCCAGCACTTCCCATCGGTATCTTCCACAGATATCTTTAGTGGGGGTATTATTTGGCAACCCCCGTTAAGCATCCCTTATTCGCTGCTGGCCCATATGTCCAGTGTTCTTGATGAAGCCTGCTGTCAGGCGCTCAAGACTAATTTTCTGGCTCCAGTACCATATTGGGATTACTCAGGGTTTTTTGCCAACTACCTCTTTCTATACTATTGCTTTACTCCCCTCTCTGTGGTTTTACAATTGGCTTCTTCTGAAATTTTTTAATTTCCCTTCCCCTAGTCACTTTCTCGCAGGGATCTGCGTCTGCTCAAAGAACTTGGTTTTGTGTAGGTCTAGCCCTTGCTAGCATCTAATCTCACATCGATTTAGACATGCTATTCATTCCTACTTTGATTAATCCTCCCTCCCCAAGAGGCGACATAGGCAGAATCATCCCCGTATCAAGTAAAATTAATAAAAATAAAATTTATAAAACTATATTGGTTTTTTCTATGTGGTTTATAATCTTTTTTCCAATATCTTTTATCAATCTTTTATTTTTATTCTTCTTTTTTCCATGGGAATTAACCTTGTTTCAGTTCAGCGGTCCATCTTTCTTTATTTTTTCTCCCAAACTGGGTCCTGGTTACTTAAACACAACAGTTTTCTATGGTTAAAAAGTCCTTTATTGGACTTAATCATCTAAATTGGTTCAGAGGTTCTTTTTCATATTTGACCTAATCATTTGGGCATGACCATTTTAATGGTTCATTGGTCCTTCAGGAACTCTTTTATTTTTTTCATTGATCATCACTTCAGATACTTAGCATGGACTTGATTTACAACTCTTCCATACAAGGGATTCTTGATGGAGTAGGCGTCAGTCACCATCTTGGTGATAATTCTAAATGGACCTGACCACAATTCATCCAGTTTTTTTCTTCTTCCAAAACCATGTGTATTGCAATAGGCAACTCTTTCCCCTATTTGATATTCTGCTAAGGCTGGTCAGTTCTTATTGTCCATCAATTTTGCTCATATCCTTTTCTTCAATGTAGTAGGAAATGCTTTCAGTTGCATCTTTATCAGGGTATTTGTCAATTGGTTCAAGTACTGTTCAGCACTCATCTCTGATATTGGTTCCACCACCAAATATAAAATCGGTGGCAACGCGGCCTTCCTCCAATATAGCAACTCAAAAGGCGTTTTTCCTGTCGCCTTATGATGTCTGATATTGTAGGTGAATGTCACCAAACTCAGGTACGTTCCCCATGCAGAAGCTCTCTGCAACCAGCTTTCTTAGCGTTGTGGCCAGCGTTCCATTCACTAATTCTACCATTCCATTCATCTCTGGCCGGTAGGGTACTGACATGACTCCTCTGATCCCCATTATCTCATTCAGTCACAGTATCACATGAGATGTGAAGTTTGTCCCATTATTGCTAAGCAGGACCTGCGGACATCCATGTTGATATACTACTTGATCCAGGATGAACTTTGCGGTGCTGGTAGCGTCTACTTTTGCCAGGGACTTCATCTTGACCCATCGCATAAG
Source organism: Massospora cicadina (assembly GCA_022478985.1). Lineage (NCBI taxonomy): Eukaryota > Fungi > Entomophthoromycota > Entomophthoromycetes > Entomophthorales > Entomophthoraceae > Massospora > Massospora cicadina. Next base: position 75,703 of record JAKSZP010012077.1, read on the forward strand.
ATGATTGATAGCAACTACTATGTACTTGACTACCCCTGTGCTCATCATCAGCAGTCCCATCACATCAATGGACACCGTATGCCAGGCAAATCCAGGGTGGACCAGTTAGTATCCAGTTGTATTCTTATGTGGCTTGTGCAGCTGGCACTCCTCAAAACAAGCTAGATAGTTGGTGACATCATAGTTGATTGACTCCCAGTAGTACTGGCAAATATGATCAGTCGTTTTTCTAAGGCCTCCATGACCAACAACCTTATGAGCGGCTTAAACAATAGCTGCTCTTTCTGACAGCTTTGGGAATAATACTCGCTTCCCATTAATTATCTTAAACACTTGTCCATCCATGGTCTCAGTGTAATCCATCACTTTTCGAAGCACACCTTGGATTTATCAGGGCTCATTCCCAATTTCTCTGTCAACCATTCTCTGAAATAGCTCATCCGCCTGTGTTTATACCATCTGGACCATTGGTAACTGCAATAAGACATCCTCATTCTGGTGAGAAGCCCCCATTCAGTGGACAATCTCATATTCAGATGCCTGTAGCTTAAGTGCCCATTGAGCCAGTTGTCCTGATTCTCTCAAATTGTGGAGCTAACGCAACGAATAGTGGTCCATCACCATTTTAAAGTGTGTTCCATGGATGTACACCTGAAACTGCTTACAGGCATAAATGACCACAAGGCATTCATGCTCAGTTATGGTGTAGTTCCTCCCAGCAGCTGAGAGTGTCCAGCTCACATACGCCACCAGATGTTTGTCCCCAAGTTCATCTACTTGACTTAGTATGGCGCTGATTGCTATTAACAAAGCATCAGTTTGTATAATAAATCTCAATAAAAATTTGGATATTTCAAAATCAAAGAATCTATTAGGTATCAGCGTAGCTCATCGAAGGATTCCTGCGCTTCTTCATTCCATACAAATCCTTTTTTGGATCCTTCAACAGATGGAATAAGGGCTCTGGTATTTGGGCAAAGTTCTTAATAAATCTTCTGTAGTATCTGACCATCCCAAGGAACACTTGGATGTCTTGGACACTCTTCAGCGCAGCCATCCATTTTATATGCTTCTATCTTCTGGGCTTGCATCTGCAATCCACTAGAGTTGTTCATGAATCACAGATATTCCAACTCTTTTTTGAAGAAGTGCCACTTCCTCAGCTTAATCTTCAGGTTAGCCACGGACAGTTTCTTGAATACTTCTTCCAAGTGGTGTAGGTGATCAGTAAACGTCCTACTGAACACATTGATATCATCCAATTACACCAGTATGCACGACAACTTCAAGTCGCTCAGTATAGCGTCCATGGCCCTCTATAACGTTGCAGGCACATTGCATAGACTCTGGGGCATCCTCATCGGTTGGTATAGCCTCTGTGCGGTAAAAATCGTACATCTATCCTAGTCTTATTTTGGAAAGTCAATTTGCCAATATCCTGAGATCAGATCCATCGTGGTGAATTACTTTGCTTCTCCCAAAAATTTCAAATTTTTTACCATTTGAGAGGTAGTTAACTCTGTCACGAATATGGAAGACATCATATGATGCAAATCATGATAAGGCTGAAGGGCCGCTTGTAAGGCGATTCTGGCATTGAATTCATCAGTGCCTTCGCTCCAACCGGGATTTGTGACTCCTGGTAGAACTGATCTGCAAAGCTTACTAAAGACTCTTTATGGAACTGGATTCCCATAAAACTCCTATTTGCGCTTTGACATGCGCGTCAGACTCCCAAATTCCTTCATAATGGCTGCCTTTGCCTCTGCATATGACCAGCTGTCCCCCTCCAGGTGGGGTAACACTAAGTTCTGACAGTTGGTGTCTAGGAATTCATGACCATCAACACCTTATGACAATCACCGTAGCCATACATGGTCATATTGAACAGTCAGGAAAATGTTGGGTTATTATCCCAAAAGAACGTTGGCAATTTTGGCATTGCCTTACATTCCTCCAAGTTATCTCTAGCCAATTCTCTAGTTTTGGCCACTCAGCTCACTTGGGGAGTGACTTTGGGCATAATCTCTAAAATGGCAGTAAAAGCAGGTGGCATGTTTCTTAAAATATTTGACTTCTCAGTTATTGTACAAGGACTTCTTTCTTTGGCATCACTTGCCACAATTGGCTCACAATTGCATTTGTAAGTTTCAAGCTCCTCGATCTGTTTGATCAGTTGCTCTATATCAGTGCTGAAATTTCTCAAACAAACACAATTCACTTCTCGCTCCATTTTTCAGCTATAAGACCTCACAAATTAGGTCCTCTTTTTTCCTTTAACAAAGTTACTTTTCCAAGTAACTTATTTCTGATACTCATGACATTGTCAATCCCTTTCTCCATCTTGACAACTCATTTTTCCAAGGCTGCGAATTCCCAATGATCCGCTGAGTTTAGTTTTTCTGATTTACGGTGGCTAAATCTGTCCACAGTTTTTGTAACTCATCTTTATATGACATTCTTATAAGTTCTACGCAACTACACCCCTGTAGTGAGCACCAAATTGTAAAAAATTATTGTTTTTAGGTTATTACTGGCAAACAACCCCAATAAACTTATTACTGCACAGGTTCAGTTCTTGTGCACTTCATCTGCGTTGTATAGTAGATGATATATTCAGTTGATAATAGTATGTCAACTATTATCTGCAGTTGAGTGAAATTCTTATATCTCAGCTCAACGCTCGGCCAGTATTCCCACTCAAAATACTTGAGATGTCTTGATATAGTGATTCGTTCCCTCATTCTGTTTAACTCAATCTTCTGAGATTCCCTGGTGACAGTCACCTCAGTCCGACACAGTCAGCAGCAATCCCTGATTGTTTCTCCTTCTTCTTTAGATCCCCACCCAGATCTTTACTCTTTTCCTTAAAGAGTCTCCCAATTATTGCACACAACAATAATATCCTTGAGAAGAATAGAACAATAGAAAGCTGATAATAATTTACTAATTAAACTATATGCCAGATGAAAGACTATAGAACTGTATATATGTAGTTTATCTAACTAACTGTTTTTAATTATAAAGTTAATTCTAAGAAATTTATAGTGGGGATTCAATTGTCTAACCCTCAGTTGACACCTCTAAAATGAAACGGCAGCTGTTGTTATAGAATCACCCATCCTCTTCTCAGCAGCGATGGTCTTCCCCACCCTGGCTAGGATTCCATCATTGGACATCCTTGAGACCTAAACGGAAATAGTTGGAAAACGTGTCCCTACCATTTTACTCTCGATTCAAGTGAACCAACCATATTTGGCTAGCGACCTGCTTAGGTAATGTGACTTATTACCCATTAAGGCAGGTCATAAACCAACTGATCAATTTTCTACTTGCAGGTGGCATCACTCGCCTCACAACTTACTACTCATTCCCAATCAGTCAGAGATGAAACCTGACTAATCCCAATTGGTACACCTTATAGTTAATCACTATCAGATGCCCCTATTTTGTTGGCAACTCCGCCCAATGAGATCTTAAGTAATCATCCAGATCAATCCCCAATGGATATGACCAGGCGAATATCCTAAAATACCCTGAACATAGTTACTCTGAAATTAGGGTCAACCAATATCTAATTTACCTTGCATTTGGGGAATTATCCTCTAGCAGTTCCTGGAATTCTATCAGGCTGGGAATATGGGCAAAAATCCCAACAGCCCCAATCCTGTGCTTTTCTACATTGTTCCCTAAATTTGATTGCCTAATTAAGCAGTCATAACACACTGAGGAAATTGACATTGATTTTCTTGATTTATCATCCATTAAAATTTCCCTGCGTTCCAGTTATTTTTATTTATTTAATTTTTTCCTTGCTGAACTCCCTATGGCACTAAAAATGTGGCCCCTTGGGCCCCATATTGGCTGTGCAATACCAGACATGATAGTAACTACTGCCCCTACCACAGATAACTGGGTGTATCATGTAAACAAATTTCTTGGAATTCAACACAATTGTTGAGGCCATCCACCAGCAGGATATCAGTATCCTGTGGGTCCATCTATCTTCACTCCAGGTGAGGATCCGTCCCCTCATCTCTGTTTTTGCACCAAACTCTCCTATGGAGAGTCCCAAACTGCCAGACCAATTGCAAAACTGTCAGGAAGTTGATATGACTGTATGATATGCTACACATATTGACATACTGGAGGGTAAATTGAGATGAGTCTCAAGATTTATGGGAAAGGATATACAAATTACAATCAACCAAAATGATGACCATTTGGCGAATTGAGAGAATTTATGCCAAGATTAATACAAACAAGATTTTTTAGAAAAGGAAAGATGAATTGAAGACTACCAAGCTGAGGATGCATCCAGCTTGGGGAACTGAGATATAAAGAGTCACATGGAGGATCAAAGGGGTATCTTCCTTGGGTGGTTGAGTAATTTCAGATAGTCTGCGATTTATAATAATAAAAGTTGAAATAAGGGGCAATATCTCTATACATAAGTTTATTGAGTTTATTAGTAGAATTGGCAATCTTCATATTGTCCGATTTGGTTGCTCAGTAGCTAATAGCCTGTGTAAACTGACTCAGCGGAATTGAGCCTATACGCTGAAAACTAACAGTGGTGCTCACTACAGGGGGCCACTAGGCAACTGTAGTTTTTATCAATTAAGATACAATGACAAGTCATCATTTGTTCCGACATAATTTGATCAGATTCCAGGCGTGGTATGCTGAAGAAGCCTGGGAGGCACCTAACCATGAACCAACATTATTCACTGTGACTGAACCAGGGATGATGAAGCTATGATTAAATTTCAATTTGAGAATTGCCCTGAGCTGATGACCAACCAACAAGGACGCTCCACAAATGTGACTCCCCAACAACTAAGAAACATAAATGGAATGGCTGTTGCGTGGGTATCACCTATATGAGGATGAGACTGGGGAAAATGCCCTGAGTTTATTCTATAACCAGCCTGATTAAGAAGATTGAGACGTGCTGTACATGTCTTATTTGGACGTGACTACCATGGGGTTAGCTCGCCACCTCAGTACCCATGGAATTGAGGAATATTTAGTTGCTTATGTGCAACCTTCAATTCACCAGTTACTGCATGTGCTGGCTCACCATAATATTAAATTGGAGATGTATTATGGTTCGCGTGAGCACAGCAGCATGATACTCATCTCCTGCTTGACCGCCTCAATTGTTCATTTTCAGAGACACAAGGGGTGCTGGCACAGATAGATCATTGTGTTGGGGACGTCAGCCATCGATTAGACATTCTGGTAACACAGTTAAATTTAGAATTACCTCAAGTAATAAGAGAACTGATGGATCAGCATAGCCTATTGGTGGAGTGGATTCAGGATGTAGCAACATTGGGGAATAATACCAAGCGCTTTATTACAAAGCTAGCCGAATTGGAGGAAGCTCTCAAAGCCATGATTGCCCAGCTCAAGGAAAAAATTATCCTGATGGAACAGCAAGTGGCAGCCCAAGTCAGCTCTCTATTGACAGAATTAACCCAGCTTTGTATCAAATGGAATACCCAGCAAATGACAGATAACATACTTATCCTTAGATCAATGTCTCCCAAAGATCTCCAGATTATTTGTCAGGTTACACAACTGGAAGTTGTTAGTTAGGCTGAGCGCCAACGAGCCTTTCCTCTTCCAATTGGTGAGACAAGAGAGTATGCAAACATGCAAGGGCGCCTTGATACCCTTTGATGGGCTAATGAGGAATTGGTATGGGAACAAGCCTCCATCCTTAACCAAATAAATGATGGCAATCAACAATCATAAAATGGTAGCTGGCATCAAACATACCTGCAGAACATAATCAAAGAGGTCCTCTCACGATTACAAGCCATGGAACAAAAATTGAACGTTGGGAGGGAATTATGCCAGGAGTTGTAAAATTATTATGAAATGCTGCCACAGGAATTTAAGGATGGACGGTGTAAATGCTATTCGGTTAAAGCAGAGCAGTTGATCAACAAATAGCTCACAGGGCATTCTGGAGCCAGGAGAAATGGGGCAGTTAGTGGCGATTTGGGGGAAGAATGCTATGGATCAGTAAACAAATATCCCTCATGCGTTGTGATGGACACCCCACATGACACTACTTCTTCTAAGTCCTTTTTGATGGAGTCAAGTCCATCTGGCCAGCTGTATGATAATGCACAAAGGGATGGTTCCCATAGTCATTCCAAAACAATTCGCCTTCTCCTTGTGGCAGGAATCTAGAGCAATGTGAATTCGTGTGTATCAAAAAATTACCTCCTTTCAGCCATGACAGGAATTTACACGGTTACTTTAAGCGTTTTGAATTTGCTGTGTAATGTGCTACTGATTAAAAAATTGAAATTGTTGCTGTCCGCTTTGGATGTGGAAAGCGCTGATCAAGTTACCTGCTATTTTACAAATATCTTGGTATCTTACAAAAAAGTTAGAGCAATTGTTATTCGGCTGTTTGGGGGCACTACCAAGATGGCCCAACAGAAAGCTGACTTTTATGACTATACAGTTTCACTAAAATGAGACCCTGTTAGAATTTGCTGAGCATTTTTTGGCGGAAGCGCACGTCCTACTTGGAGCTAACATTTTATACACCAAGGATGTTGGTATAGCAATGATAACAGCTGTCAAATCACATCAGGAACTATATAACACTATGTCTCATGTTGGACAGAGATACCAGACTTATTCGAATCATGAACACCTTACATCAACTCTCCACTATGATCAGTACCCCCAACGTAGCCCAAAAAATCTCTGCTGTCCCCACTCCAACCTCTCCAGTATATAGGCTGCAGCGACTGGGTTATCAGCTGCTGGAATGTATTTGTACTTCATATGAGTCAGTGGACCCTTTTCAGCCCATGTATGCTTCACCAGTTTGTCCATGACCTTAGAACCATACCAGCAACTTCTGACCTGGTCCTTCCGCCCCAAGCTATATATGTGAATCTTTTATGAACACTTGCTTCCAGCGCGGACAAAGAGGGCATTATGTGGGCAATTACCCTAGCAAACCACAAGTGTATGCAATGCCAACCAAGAGAATTGAGCAGGGAAAGCTCGAGCAGAGTAGAGACAGGACGCTCTACCTCTTCTGAGTCCAATTCGCTTGTCCCTAACAATTTCCAAACGTCTTTTGGGTAGAATTCGAACCTCAATTGGATGATTTGTTATACCAGCAGCTTTCGTCAGATACCCCTGCTTCCACTTACAAGAGTAAAAGTTCACCCCATAGCCCCAAGTTCTGCCAAGACATGCAGAAGCCCTATTTGCGGTAGATCTTGGAACAGACTGTCACCAGCAACGTGAATCCCTCAACGGATGTTGCCTCCTTAGTAGGGGTTAACGTAGCCGTTCCAGTGGAAAAAATCACTAGTGAGTATCCTCAGGCCAGCAAGGGCATTTCCTTCTTTTTAAGTAATACAAATCCCTTGAACATACAAGTAATAAACACTGATGGTTCTTATTACTCAGAATGTACTTACTGCGACATTTTCGTTCAAAACACAAAAATCTGCACTATCATAGACATGGGAGCACCAGTAAACATAGTCTCCACCTGGTTGGTGGCTAAACTTATGTTGAAGCCAGATGTGGACCATCAAGTAGTATACAGAACCATGGGAACGCCTAGCACTGTGTCTGAAGGAGCATATAGTGTGTTGCCTTTATGGTTTGGGTCAGTCCAGGTTTCCGCTTTGGTGGTGGTTTTGCCAAATAACAACTACAATATGATAATTGGCGCATCTTTTATGAGGAAATTTGGCGTTGTGATAAATATAGCGGAGGAAACTCTTACTATTCTAGGCCAACAGATCCCCATATATTTTACCTCTTGTGACATCCCAATGGATCCAATCCACTCTAGTCAAATCAATCTAGCGTACAGTGATGGAGTGATTACTGTTCATTATCGATGACTGAGTCAGTGGATCAGGACCCTCACCAACCAGATATACAAGTAAAAAGGGATACCGCTTCAGGCAACGAGCGCTTTGAGCCTACCGTCTGGTCACCAGAGCATAGTAGGGACTGGGCTTGAAATCAATGTCCCTAAGGGGCTTTATGGAGAAATCATGGCGCCTCACCAGCACTTGCAGCTTGAACCACATGTGTCTCCAGGGTTACTGCTACTGGGGAATGGGGAGGTGAAAGTGCTGCTAGAGGACTTAAAGAAGAAAGCAAAAATGATCCAGCGGCATTAAATGGTGGCTTACCTACACTTAGTCCCTATAGAGGAAGTTTGTCATATTCATGATTTTCAGCTCATGGGAGGATCTTGGACTACCAGCAAGCTCATCATTTGGCTTAATGACCATGGTTCCATGGGAAGTGCTCATAGGATTATTAGCAGAACAGCAAGATAAGGCTTTCGCACTATTTGAGAAGTACCAGGATAGCTTCACACATGATGATCATGATTTGGGGTGCGCTCAAGGGGTGGTACATCAGATAGATATGGGGGATCACCCTCCCATTTTATCGAAACCTATTAAATGATCAAAAGTGGTGGAAGATGTTGTCTCTGACGAGGTGGATAAAATTATCATGCAAAGGATGCTAGAGCCATCAAACAGCCCATGGGCATCACCTGTGCTTATTGTAAAGAAAAGGATGGCTTGAATCAAGTGGTTATTGACTATCATAAGCTCAATAATGTAATGAAGAAGGATTCCTACCCTCTTTCATGGATTGATGATGTATTAGACTGATTGGGTATAGCAAATTATCTTTCCACCATGGATCTAATCTCAGGGTACTGTTAGATTGAATTGCCAAAAGCGGAACAGGAGAAATGCACAATCATCACTTTGATAGGGTTAAGCCAGCTGACTTGCATGTCATAAGGGTTGTGCAACACCCCAGCTACGTTCCAGCATGCCATGGATATCATTTTAGGTGATTTAAAGCTGTCCTGCGTCTTAGTTTACCTTTATGACATCAATGTATTCTTGCAGATGTTTACAGAGCACATTGAACACTTGGAACAAGTGTTTTAGCGCCTCGCTGCCACTAATATTAAAATTAAGCTTTATAAGTGCCACCTCTTTAAAGAAAAATTAGTTTACTTTGGGTTCTTTGTGGATTCAAATGGGCTTAAACTGCAGCCAGCTAAAGTAGAAGTGATAAGCAAGATGACTCGCCCAGGTAATAAGCGGAACATTCAAGTGTTTCAGGAGATGGTCAGGTATTACCAACGGTTTATTCCCAATTTCAGTTGCATCAGGCCCCACTTTTCAAGTTGTTAAAAAACGCTTCTTTTAACTGGACTGAACAAATCCAGAATGCTATTGATGTGTTGCAAACCACATTAGCAAGCGCACCCATTTTGCAATATCCCAACTTTGACAAGAAGTTCATAGCGCAAATGGATGCATCCCTATCCACTATAGGGGCAGTATTATCCCAGAAGGACGATGATGGCATGGAGTATCATGTCGCATTCTGTAGTTGAAGCTTTAACTTTCATGAGCAAAAATACACTGTAACCAAGCGAGAGTGTTTAGTGGTAATCAACGCTTATAAACAGTTTTGGGTATATTTACATGTGGTAAGATTCCAAGTAGTGACGGATCACACTTTCTTACGCTGGCTACAGAATCTGCATGAAATGGAAGGATGACTCACATGCTGGGATCTGAAGCTCCAAGTGTATGATTTCAAAGTTATACACCGCCTGGGAGCAAAACATCAAAATGTGGATTGTCTTTCTCGGCTACCAACGGTCACTATCATTTTGGATTTAGCTGACATAATGTACAAGAAGATGGTGGCGAACAAATACCAGGATGAGCCGCTGAAAGTTATCAAGGTGTTAGATGGAAACAGGGAGGATACCTTTGTATGAGGGGAAGAACTATACGAGTGGATCAGAGACTTGACGCTGAACTTTCCTAAACCTTTGGCTAGACCCTCGATTATTATGGATGCTCATTGAGCTGTAGGACATGGAGGATTGTGGAAAACGCTGGAGTTTTTGCAACCCCAATACTTATGGGAAAGCATGCACTATGACATATTAGAAACAGTTAGTTGTTGCCATCAGTGTCAAGTGGAAAAGCCTTTCTGCAAGAAAACCATGTACCAGTTAGTTAAACCCTGGTTTTCATGGCACACCGTTTCCATTGATGTAGTGGGACCTCTGCCAACTAGCGCCAATAAATCCAAGTATATAACTGTTGCCATCAATCATTTGACCCAATGGGTGGAGTCCAGGGCTATTAGAGACTTGGGCGTGGTCACCACTGCTAAGTTTACTATGGAATGTGTGATACATCGATATGGCTGCCCACAGTTCATTTTGATAGATAACGGAACTAACTTCACTTTGCATATTTTGCCAAAGTTATAAGAGTTGATAGCGATACACGGGGTTTTGACCACTTCTTATCACCCAGAATCAAATGGTATGGTGGAGCGAATTAACGGAACCCTAGTGAACATACTCTGCAAATTGGTAAAGAATTGGCCCTCAGAATGGAGTTCCCTTCTACCTACCGCTGTCTTTGCATATAATATCAGTTATCATTTGTCCGCTGGTAAGAGCCATTTCAGCTGATGTATGGTCAACATCTGGCTCTGCACACCTTGCTTTATTCGTGTGTAGAGGAAACTGGTGGTGTGGATCCCCAGCGATATTTGAAGACTCTTATGGATACATTGATCAAGCCTCAATCGGAAGCCTACTCCACCAGTTTGGCCAAGAAGATTTGTGATCAGGCAGCCGATCAGAAGAGATGGAGCGGACTTCCACTGTTTGCTGTGGGGATCACATTTTATTCCACAACCAGCATGGATTTGGTCAGAAAAACAAGCTTTTCAACATCTGGGTTGACCCATTCGAGACTATTGAGAAGACTGGCATGGATGTCTACACTATCAAGGAACCCACGAGGGCCAGATTATCAATTGAGTTCACGCAAAGTTCCTCTGAGCATATAAACAGTAAGAGCCTATCATTCAGTCAAAGGGGGGTGGTGTAATGTCAGGAAGTTGATATGACTGGATGATACACTACCCATATTGACAGATCAGAGGGGGAATCAAGATGAGTCTCAAGATTTATGGAAAAGGTATACGAATTACAGTCGATCAAAATGATGAACTTTCAGAGAATCAAGAGGATTTATGCTGAGATTTGATATGAACAAGAGTTTCTAGAAAAGGAAAGGTGAATTGAAGACTACCAAGATGAGGATGCATCCGGCTTGGGGAATCAAGATATAAAGTTTCACATGGAGTATCGAAGGGGGATCTTTCTTGAGCGGTTGAGTAAATGCAGATAAGTCTGCAATTCATATTAATAAAGGTCAAAATGAGGGACGATAGCTCTATATATAGTTATTGAGTTTATTAGTAGAATTAGCGATCTTCATATCATCTGATTTTAATTTCTCAGTGACTAATACCCTGTGTAATCTGACTCAGCAGAATTGAGCCTTTACGCTGAGAACTAACAACAACTCCCTGTATCAAGACCACCTGGGTCTGGAGTTGTAATATCCTGACGCCTTACCATGTTATTTTTTACATTTGCAATTCACCAGCACTCAATTATCACACATCTCCCCGCACAATTCAACGTCGTTCAATCAGCAATGCCTCTGGCATTCTGGCTTGCTTTTGGGTGCTTTTGCATTCAACTGGAAGGATAGTCTAAATTTTATATGCTGTCTCTCTGACACTGGCAATCCACAAATCCTCTGCTGATAAGTTTGAAATGTAATTGATGTAATTTCCACCCTCATTTCACAAGTTCTCGTTGGTTTAGACTGCCATGGCGCTGTACAATTTGTATTTTTTGGTGGGTTTTGGTGTATCAGCTGGGGTTTTACCATTCATAATCCAACTGAGCAATTCATTGAGGCTAAACCCTTTTCAATAAAGCTTTAATCTGGTGTAATAATACCCATTGATTCATATTCCTAGCCATCAATGCTCCAATCTCCAAGTTTTGCCAGTCAAGGGCGTCGGCTGTCAAGAACCCCAGATGGTACCAGTGAATGGTGGCTTCAGGCCCACACATCAGATGCAGGTAAAGTTGTAGGGCATCCAGCGTGATTGAGTTACGCTGGCACCAGTCCCTCGCCATGACACTGTTTCAGCCCCTGTCACTGAAAATTCTCACCATGGCAGCTAGCACGTCCACTTTGTTCCACTAGAAAGCCTCTGTCAGAATTTGAGAAAAAATCGAATCAAATTCCCTTCTTCCAAATCAGGCTGTGCCAAATTGGTTGTCAAACCTACCTGAGCTAAGTCTACTTCAGGATCTTCCTCCCCTATTCCTGAGTCACGTGGGGCGGCGTTTCCACCCATTCATTCAGGTGAGCAACACTACCCATTGAGGACGCCCACGAGGAGGCCATTCCAGAAGATCAGTAAAGATCCTGAACATATGAGGCCCGACAATCCCTAAGCACCAAGTCCCAAAGCACTCTATAAATATTTAAGCCTTTTAGCTTAATAAAGTATTTGGTATTCTAACCCATTTTCCCATTTCCTCCTTGGCGCACTTTCAAAATTTTCCAGCTTCAAGCCACTGCAAACCCTGGCGCAAGTCAAAGAACTGTAGTGCCAACAGAAGCGGTGCTCACTACAGGGGGCTCTGAGCTGTCCTAAGTGAAAACGTCTTTCACAAAAAATGGAAAATAATAGCAGCCCTGATGACCAAATGACTGGTCAGTCAAGAAGTGTTACTTGATAGGTTAGTACCTTGCGATACACAACGCCGCCCTTGCAGTTGGAGAGGCTAAAATTTTGGGCCACCTTTCAACTCTTGCTGCCCTCCCTTAATGGGAGCCAATAACAACTCCAGTATGAAAACCTCAATGATGTCGTCCAATAACTAATAATTGGCATCTACTCCATGGGCGCCCACTCCAGCTGCTCCTGTGCCTCCTCCATACCTTCCATTATGCAGTACCTCTACGCCTTAGCCGTATTGCCAGCTGGGTAACTTACCCTGGGGCCTGAACGCTACCTTCATAACTTTGTCCACCCCATTATCCATTACCTCCTCCAGCTAGTTGGATTACACCATCAGGAGGTCTCCCAGAAACTAGAGCTCACCCAGAATTTTCATTCCTACATCATCGACTTCTATGATGCCACCTCTTCCTTTGTGCACAACAACCGCAAAGCTATTATTAATAACCAATGATTAATAAATGAGATCAGCAATCAAATTGTAGTATTGGACAGCGGAATCTCTGGCTACCTTGAGGAGCAATTTCATCAAAACGCTCAGCTATTTGAGGTGACATGGACCCACCATCTCCTTCAAGTCAAAGAATTGGTACAATCCCTACAACAGCACTATCAAGATCTGGCCTCTCATGACTACCCCTCCATGATTGCTGGGCCAAAAGGGCCTAGGGGGCCTGAAGGCCTCAAGGGGCGTCAAGGGCAAGCTGGACCCAAAGGACCATGCGGGCCTCCAGGGCCCCTGGGCCCTTCAACATTGGGCGAACCCAAAGACCCCTGGAAAAGGGATGTAATGACATCCCTGGCTGCCTTACGGGATCAAATCCAAAAGGTGGCACTGGGATGCAAGCTCTGATTGGACGGTGTCCCCCTCAACCCCAGGGTCTCTATCAAGGCATTGTTGGATGAGATGGATAACCTCAGTGCCTTCACTAAGCTTACTGACGCTTGTAACTCCCAGCTTGAACAAACTTGTTGAGGGTTCAAAACCCAGTTGACCTCCCTTGAAAACCAGCTCTATCTACAGAACACCGAGATTCAATCCCTAAAGGAGCAGGTTTCCAATAAGGCTTCTGCTTCCACCCTCAGCCAGAATTGGGACTACATCCAAGAGGACTTAGAAGGCTTGTGGTGGCAATTGGATCAGCGGGCTCCTCAGGATTATGCGGAAATGGAGATCTTAGAGCTGGTACCCATCCCAGGCGTTAACACCCTTTCCACTCCCATCGTAGCTAACTTTAAACCTAGTTTCAAGGAAAGATTCACTCCCAGATGAGAAAGTATTGCCTCCTTTCTGTACGCCTATGAGAGTTCCATGGAGGAGGCCACCAATTGACATAAGGTGAAGCATATCCACTCCTGTCTATATAGCACCGCCTGGGAAATCATGACCCCCCATTTGAAGGAGTGTAACACCTGGGAACAGGTCCATACCACCTTGATCCAAGAGTTTGGCAGCAATCAAACTCTGAACAACCAAAAGCAAGCGTTCATGAGCATTTGACTGAACAAAGGAGAAACCCCTATGGAGTTTGCCAACTGGTTCTACATCCAGGCACAACCTTTGGTCACGACGAATCATATCACTCTGGATGACGCTATCACCGCTGTCATCTCTGCCTTGGGGTCCTATCCTGAGGTCCAAATGCATATGATCGGGCAGAAGAATGGGTTTACCTGTATTGGGGAGATCAAGGAGGCCCTCAACAAGATCCTTGCCTCGACCCTACATTTTTAGGCTACATCTACTGGCCCCTCAAGCCGCCCTAGGGTCCATGTAGTCAAAAACCAGAAGAATCCACATCCTCAATGCACCTTTTGTGATGGCTTTAGACACAGAGCCAAGACTTGCTGGAAACGTCTTGCTGAGGAGGCGGGAAAAGGGCCATTAGCATGAAGGACAAGGCGCTTTATGCTGACATCCCTACCCAGCCTCAAATATCCCCTGTGCATGAACCAGAAGCTGTTGTACCAGAAGAAGTAGTTGCGGTATCTGATGACAATAAAGACATTGATACTGCTTACTCTTCTTCTGATGATTCTCCCATGTTCCTCACATTACCGCCTAAATTTGGAAGTTTAGTTACCCAAGTCACCATCCAGGTCCACAAGATTCCAGTTTTTGCCATAGTTGATAGTGGCTCCCCTATGAACGTTATCTCCTCCAAGTTGATGGAACGGGTCAAGTTTGCTACAGACCTGCCCCACTACATGGAATATGGCACAGCTGGCCCGCAGTGTACCTGATCTATAGGAGCTTATTCCTCCTTACCGTTGTGTTTTTAAAAGCTTGTTGTGAACACCCCTGCAGTTGCGCTAGACAATCCCAGTTATGATCTGCTCCTTGGGACTCAGTTCCTTTGAGACTATTAGGCAGTGCTCCATTACAAAGGTGGTTTCTTCTCCCTTCTAGGACATCGAGTCCTTCTGGTTTTTGAAACTGCTCATGACTCTAAGGCTGAGGTCAAAGTCTGAGCCTGCCTACTGGAGACTGAAGGCTGAATCGATCAGCTTGAGTATCATATCAGGGGCTTTTGAGTCTGACTACTCCCTCCTTCTGTTGATGGACTGGAAGGGATGCCGATCTATTTACCCCAAGTGACTACTGTACCCCCAAAATCCCAAGACATTGTCAACACCCGGGTCCATGACAACATTCCCTTGGGGTATTTATTGGAATTCCGAGGTCTAGATAACCCATCTCCCAAGGAAGTGCTGACCTGTCCCAGGATCCTTGATCCAGCGTATGCTGGATCTATATCTGTGTTGCTAGCCAACCTGACTGACAAACCAAAAATTGTAGGTCCAAACACTCCTGCCACTTATGTCCGCCTATTACCATTAGGGGCTGTTGCCAATGTCCAAAGCTTTGGGGACTTGAGGGATTTTGGCTTGGAGTCGCCACCCTTGGTTTTTCTGGTCAACGCTAATATTGATAAGGACCTCTCTGATGAACAGTGACACAAGGTTCAGGAGCTCTTGGAGGAATATTTGGACCTATTCTCAACTTCAACCTATGATTTTGGAATACTGAGCAGAGTCCTCCACCACATAGAAACTGGTGATGCTCCCCCTTTTTGGTTCCAGCCTTACCAAAAGAGCAAGGTTGAAGAGGCCCAGGTTATGGTGGAACTTAAACAGCTACTCGACGCTGGGCTCTTGGTCCCATCTCATAATTCTTGGGCCTTCCATCTTCTGCTGGTCCAAAAGAAGGATGGAAAGCACTGTGTGGTGATGGATTATCAACAACTCAACTCCATCACCAAGAAGGACAGTCATCCCCTGCCCCATATTGGTGATTCTCTCCACCTGCTTGCCGGTTCCCAGTACTTCTTAGCCATGGACCTCACCAGCGGATGTTGGTAGGTCGAGCTCGCCCCCAAAGACCAAGCCAAGTGTGCTTTAATTGCCAACAAGGGGCTATTTGGTCCCACCCGGATGCCCCAAGGCCTCTGTAATGCCCCTGCCACGTTCCAGCATGCCATGGATGGGATCCTTGGGGACTTGAAGCTCTCCTGCGTCCTCATCTACCTGGACAACATTACCATTTTTTGGGAACTTTTAATGGACATGTAGAGCACCTCAAGGAAGTCTTTGAACGTCTCAGGAAGGCCTCCATCAAGCTCAAGCTCTCAAAGTGCTCCTTTTTCCAGCCTGTACTAGAGTTTCTAGGACACAAGGTCTCCAATCGTGGCATCCAACCTATACCCAATAAAGTCGACGCCATAGAAAAGATGTTGCGCCCCCAAAGCCTATGAGATATTCAAGTCTTTCTAGGCTTGGTGGACTATTACTGTCAGTTCATCCCACAGTTTGCTGACCTAGCTGAGCCGTGGTTCTACCTCCTACAAAAGAAAATACCATTCGAGTGGTGACCTGAGCAGGAACAGGCTTTCAACGCTTTAAGTATGGCCTTATGTACTAAACCTGTTCTAGTTCATCCTCGCTTCAACCAACCTTTCTTGTTGTTCATGGACACGAGCAACATCGCCATCAGAGCTATCCTGGCTCAGCATGATGAGGACCAGGTCGATCATCCCGTGGCTTATTTTAGTAAGACGCTAAGTAAGGCTGAGAAGAACTACAGTGTAACCAAGAGGGAATGTCTAGCCATTTACTTAGCCATCAAACAATTCTGGCCCTACCTCTATGGTACTCATTTTACTATTATTACAGACCACTCTTCCCTCCGGTGGCTGCAACAAATGAAAGACCCCAATGGTTGGCTATCCAGGTAGTCCCTACGACTGCAAAGCTACAATTTCACCATTGTTCACCGCGCAGGCACCATACACCAGAATGTTGACGTCCTCTCCAGGATGCCGATATTAGCAGTTTTGGCCCCTGAGGAAGATCAGCTCTATGACCTGATAGGACAGCCTAAACAATGGGAACTGGAAACTCCCAAGGTTCAGGCTGAACTCTGCAAAATGACTCAAGACATGAAAATCAAGGATGGGCTACTCTACAAGAAAGTCAACAAGAAGTGGCTTCCCTATATCCACCCCTCCTCTCAAACTAACATCATCCTGGAAGGCCATTCTACTGTGGGACATGGGGAGGTTAAGAAGACTCACAAATGGCCGAAGTTATGATGCTACTGGGACTGAATGGTAGAAACCATCCAAGAGGTTTTGGAAGCTTGTATGACCTGCCAATCCCAAGACTGAGCCAACCCTCGATATCAGCACTCAGATATTACCCCAACCAAACCTTTCAATGTCATTAGCATCGACGTGGTGGGTCCCCTTCCCACAGGATTGCATGGTCACAAGTATATTCTAGCTGTAGACCACTTAACTAAGTGGTTCAAGGCAATCTCAGTCCCTGCAGCCACTGCTAAGACTACCGCTCTTTTTCTTGTTCACTCCATTTTCACCCAGCATGGGTGCCCTCAGACCTAGCTTTGAACAATGGATTGAACTTCACCTCCCAGGTAGTACAAGAACTAACTTCTTTATTTGGCAACACTCAGAGTTTCACTGCCCCCTACCACCCATCTACTAATGGGGTGGTAGAACGTGCTAATGGAACTCTTGTTTCCATCCTACGGAAGTTGGCCGCCTCAGATCCTGCCTGTTGGAACCATTATCTACCCAGCGCCTTGCTTGCCTACAGGGTAAGCTATCACTGTGTCATCAATATGTCCTCATTAGAAGCCCTATATGGGCGGGCACCTCAGCTACCAAGTAGCATCCAGCTCCTTCTTGAAGCCTCCACCCCCAAGAACTCCGGTTTAACTATGAGGGCTCTAGCTGATGAAATTGTCCATCTTCAAGCTCAGACCACTCAACGCATTATCACCACCACTGGAAGAGAGACATCCCAATCTAACCTCGGATGACCCTCCTTACCAGATTTTCAATTAGGTGACCTCATTCTTTTTTATCATCATTGACCTGGAGGCCAACAGAATAAGCTCGACATACTTTGGTCTAGACCCTACAAAGTCATACATAAGGTGAATTCTGAGTACTCAATTGCTGACATAAATCAAGGGACTGTAGTAAATCGGGTGCATGGTCAGTTCCTATGGCCATATATCCCCCTCCGACAGGATCTTGAGGGGGGCATTGTCAGAATTTGAGATAAAAATTGAATCAAATTCCCTTCTTCCAAATCAGGCCATGCCAAATCAGTCATCAAACCTACCTGAGCTAAATCTATTTCAGGATCATCCTCCCCTATTCCTGAGTCACATGGGGTGGCGTTTCCACCCATTCAGTCAGATGAGCAATGCAACTCATTGAGGACGCCCACAAGGAGGCCATTCCAGAAGATCAGTAAAGATCCTGAATGAATGAGGCCCCAACGATCCTGAAGGCACCAAGTCCCAACGCACCCTATAAATATTGAAGCCTTTTAGCTTAATAAAATATTTGGTATTCTAACCCATTTTCCCGTTTCCTCCTTGGCACACTTTTCAAATTTTCCAGCTTTGAGCCACCGCGAACCCTGGCGCAAGTTAAAGAACTGTAGCGCCAACAGCCTCTATGGGAGCAAATTCTTCAGCAGCATATGGGGTAGCAATGGATGGCTCCAGGAATGAATGTTTCCGGTCACAAAGGATTTCAATGAAAATGCCCATTTTGAGTCACTTGTACATGAGGTTGGGAGTCATGACCCTCTTCATCACCGCTTCTGCTTGTGGAGAAACTTTATATTATATCCACAGTTTGGTGGATTGGGGGTGAACCCTGCAGCACCCCAGTAGGGCGCCTCAGCAAGCGTGCCAAAGTCACTAGATCTTGTTTTGAAATGGGAACAAGTTGCCACAGAGAGTCTTGTGGATTGGCTTCATTACCCCTAGAGCTTCCCACTCTCAAACCTTCTTGGTACTGGTGCCTGCCCAGAACCAGTATTCCATTTCCATTTGAGTAAACCCATTGGCCCACCAGTTGATAGCCTCCTCCAACTACCAATCCTGGAAGGATTCCCAATTTACAGCCTTGTCCTTTGTCCAACCTGCCTTAATTAGGCCAGATGCAGTCACCAGCGGAATGCAGATATATAGCCTATTGAAAAGCTTTGGTAGCCTTGACTCAAGTGCAATCAACGATAGAGCCTCCTCAGGGGAGAATGTGATAGTATACCATTTCAGCTATTTGAATTGGAAGGGCATGACGAGCCCGTTTAAGGGCAGTTGAAACATTTAGAAATTGTTTCACATATGCGGTAAGTTCTGTTGATAGAAGGACTGAACTCCCAACAGCCTGGGCAAATTTAGCTGGTACTCTGGATTTGGTGTACTCCATCGCATTGTGAGGATCAATACAAGCTTCCATCCATGGCTTTTGCATCCACAGGATTCAGATCCTCGTGGATGGTGGCCTCTATGGTTTGGTGATCAAGCAGAAGTTTTATCCACTTGAGCGCATCTTTGGTAAAATCCCATAATGATTTGAAAAATACCACTAAGTCCAGTGAGGTTTGGGTATCTAGCCAGCATTTGGAAGCCCCAGCGGAGAACTTAAGGTCTTTCCAAATGGCAGCAGTGGAAGGTGTAATGGCTTTCATAATCCACTTAATTGCTGTGGAGTTTGGGAACTGAAGTGCTTCCCATTGCTTAATATTGCAGGAGGGCACCCTCATGATGTGCAAGCATATCTTTTTGTATGGGCTTATACTTTATTGAACAATGGATGAAGCTTGACCACAATAGCAGTGATTGATCCCTCTGGTTAGATCTTTAATTTTTTTGACAAATTAGCCTAGTTGTCTGATCTGTTGGATTTAATTCCTGATGCTACTGCTATCACATCTGGGTTATAGCCTGATAAATTAGGTGAGTGAACAGTATAAAATGGGGTGGAGAGTCCACGCCTCCAACTGAAATTTGCCAGAGATACTTCCCAATGATTTAGGTGAGTGATTGCATGATTTTTTGGCAGAAAGTGGAAATGACCTGAATGAAGTTTTATTGAGGATTCAACCTGAAAAATTAGCAATCATTCTGTGTGGATTGTGTCAGAATCAGATCCTAATGCAACAGTAACATCATTGTTTTGGCCAGCACTTTTTTAGTTTGATTGGTAATACTGGCAGGTTGAAATCCACTGATGAATTTCCATAAGACTAATTGACCTGATTTTACTGCGCCCCCAGAACTATCTTTGGTAAGTCCAGTGGGATTACTAGGGGCAGCAGATGGAGACACTACCATAGAAGAGTCTTCACAACCTTGATAGGCTGCTTGCTGTGTTGCTAGGGTTTGCACCCCCAATTGGCAGCTTTCTAAGGATTGCAGGAAAGTTGCATGCGGGGGAGGATGCCAATTTACCATGATACAATTGGGTATCATTGCTGACAGTATCAAGTTCATCAGCAGTGGGAAGTTATCTGATAGGAGTCACTTTCCATATTGGCATGCTTCAAAAAGTCTTATTGACTAAATTTTTGTGCTGCTTAGGCATGGAAGTAGGTGCTGATTCATATTGAGGCAAACAGACACCGTTGCCAATATCCCTGTGGGCAGAGTTGGCAGAAAGTCATCTGGTGGATTTATTCACCATTGTGGCATACTTTATTGAGTATTGATAAACTGTTGGAGCATAAGCAGGCTGTTTAGTTCTTTGTGCTTAGCACAGATGTGTGAAGAGTTCTACTTGCACTAAGGTTGGTGTCTGTGGGGTACTGCTCTATAGGTTCAGTAACACACTAGTAGGCTAGGATATTCTCCCTAGTCTTGTTCTGGTCTCTTTTGAATTAAAATTGAGCTTAGCAAGGAAAGTAATATTTTTTTACTTTTGTAATAATTGATCCATTGTCTGACCAGTAGTTTAGTATTTATCTACTAAAATTGATGGAAGCAATGGATTTCAATTGTGGGACCAAGTTCATCACCAGATAAACTTAATTCCAGCCTTGGTAAAGTGATAGATTCAAATCAACTTTTGACTCAGTATAAGTCCTTGGCTGGGGGTATGTTCAAAATCCAGGCAAGTATGATATTATAGCATGATGAGCTTAAATCATTATAGATGCCTATCATTTTTCTATAATTGACCAATAAAAGCAACTAAATTTAATAAAATGAATTTTTGTAGAGGCAATCAGTATTTTTAGTATAGTTCAACTGATAAAATCAACTAAATTAAATAAAATTAATTATTGTAGATGGTGATCATCAACTTTAGTATAAATTGACCAATAAAATTAACTAAATCAAATAAAATGAATTACTAATATATTTGACATGAAATACTACATATAATATATATACAATATTTTTATATAGAATAGTGAGGGTTTAAAAATATTATATAGAGATAGTGATTTTAAAAATGAAATTAGGGGAAACCCCTTTTTAAAAAATGCATAATTCTTTTTGGGAAAAACTGGTTTAAAAATATTTAGGAATAAAAAAGATTCGAGGTGGGTCGACCTTGGGACAAATATACCACACTGAGAATTTTTCTAGCCAGTATAGATTTTGAACTCGAAACCTGCACTAGGGTGGAAGCAGTTTTACCTGCCAGGCTAACCACCCTTATATTTAGGAATAAAGAACTGGCTTAAAAATATTTTTTGGGAAAAATACCCTACTTCAAAAAAATCTTTTTAGGAAAAAGAACCTCCTAAAAAGGCTCTAACAAGTATAAAATAATTGAGAAATTATGAATACTCAATTGAACCTTTCTGATGTCGGTGCCATATTTTAAACTGACTTATAATAGCCCTTTATAATATATACTCAGCACTGTATATTCTAAGTTGTTTATAGTTTACACTTGAACCTAATCCAATATACGCTTTAATTTATATTTGTGAGCAAAATTCTATAAATTTTTTTGGAAGATGGCGCTGACTTCAAAAAGGATTTTAGAATACAAGTAGTTACCCTGCGTTGCTCGGGTTTATTTATGAGCTTGCACTGTTAGCCTAACAGCTGTGCCAGCACTACGCTTGAGCCACTCGGACTAACAGCTCCACTGTTGCTCTCGTGGCTGGTGAGTTGATTATTCTAACTACTTAATCTACTTAAATTCTAATACTGGTTTTTGTTGAGTTTCAGGTGAGCAATTTGGTGAATTATTAGATAGTATTCGCCAATTCTCACCCACTCACCCAAATAGATTGAACCCATCAGGCTTGATAATTTCAGATACGATCTTATTTGCCAATTCTCACACACTCACCCAAATAGATTAAACTTATCAGACTCGATTAGCTTCAGGTGAGCAATTTGATGAATTATTCAACAATATTTGTCAATTCTCACTCACTCGCCCAAATAGATTATCCCATCAGGCTCGATAATTTCAGATTCGATAAGATTTGCCAATTCTCACCCACTCACCCAAATAGATTAAACCTATCAGACTCGAAGGTTTCAGATGTCAGTCAGTCAGTCAGTGAATGTGTTTTAAGTAGATAGGGGAGGATACCCAGTGGTAGAAAGGGACCTCTACCGCTGCCTCCCCGAGTTCGATTCTGGTATAGGAACTTTGGGTAGGGGACAATTATGATTGCGTTGGCGTTGTGCATCAATGCCCCGAACCG
This sequence comes from Massospora cicadina, assembly GCA_022478985.1. NCBI lineage: Eukaryota > Fungi > Entomophthoromycota > Entomophthoromycetes > Entomophthorales > Entomophthoraceae > Massospora > Massospora cicadina. The sequence continues at coordinate 98,389 of JAKSZP010012077.1, forward strand.
AGATAGCGAATAGCAAAGGTGGTCCATGGAGTTCCTAGCCTATCATACACTGTGCATGGAGATTTTCCGGATTTTATCCTCCTTTCCCATAAATTCGATTTCCCATTAATCTGTACGGTATTGTCCCTAGGTTGGCCCACCTCGAATAAGATTAAAAATAATTTCTCGATTATTTCATACTTTTTAGAGCTTTTTATAGGAGGTTCTTTTTTCTTAAAAAATTCCACAGTCGGTTAAAAATAGGGTGGGATCATAAAATTGATTTTGAAGACTTCGGTTTTTATGGCAGTTTAAAATTTAATGGTTACTCGAGGCAGCTAAAGTTTGATACTGAAACGAATATCCACTAATACCATTTGTAGATTTGAGTTTACATTTGCACGGAGTCTTTACTCTGCTGCAAAAAGCTAAAGCAAATTTGTAATACTTTTCATCTGTAGCTAATTTTCCCATCCCAAGTTGATATTTTACTTGACACCTTATTTTAGGTCAGCAGTTAAGAAACAACAAAAATTAATGGCGCTTTTGAGTTATTAATCTAAAGTGTTAAGCTAGCTTTTCGCAAACTGTTTTCCTCTTTTTTTCTCTTGCTATGATAGCTTCTGTCTTTGGATGTTATTGTCTATAATGTTTTTGTTTTAGTTGTTAGGCTGCTTACTTCTTAGCAATTTCCTTTGTGAAATATTTGTGCAAACCATTTTACCTTTGTTTCATTGTATATATGAACTTTGACTGTAACTCAGTATAAGATCAGTTTTTCAGTGTCTTTTTGTGATATGTTAATCATAGTGTATCCTTAGTAACTTTAGGATAACAATATGTTAAGCTAAGAGAAATAACGCTTTTAACTATTCTTAGTTGTACAACAAACTCCTAGCCAGATTATCTTTTTAGTAGATATTTTTAAATTAAGGCGCTATTTCTAATTTAAACGCTTTAGATTTCCTTCCAGTTTTAGACCCTCTAGCATGGTTCCCATCAGAAGGGTTCAGAGTGTATCTAGGCTAAGTTTCAAAACCATTGGGCGTTTTTATTCGATGGAAACTTCTACGTTGAAAGCTCCTAATGTTAGGAGTCTAAATCTTTACCGTGAAGCACTTGTTGCAGTTAAACAGTTTCCTCTTAAAGAATATAGACAGAAAATTAGATATAATATCCGTGAACTTATGGAATTTTACCGGTATGAGACGAGTGAAGAATCTATTGATAGGCTAATAACCAATGGCCAGCTTGATATTAAATTTCTCAATTCCTGGAAGCATGTAGACCAAGAAGCTTTAGAGAAGTTTTTTAAAAAGTCACACTATCAGAAGGAGTGTTGACTGCAAAGTTCGAGTATATTATGTTACTAATAAACTAAATTTTGATATCCGTGTTTGCTGTACACTCATCGTGTTTTAATCATTGCGCCTAAAAGATGTTTTATGAGTTGGTTGGCTTAACGATTCGTCAAACGTAATTCTGCTTTGGTATGCTTTTTTAAGAACGAAAAGCTTTTTCAAAGATACTTCTAAGCTAAATTCTAATGGCAAACGGTTTTCTTTTAGTTTTTATTAAATTTTGATTTTTGATACTGAAGATTGAAAACTTTTGGTAACTTTCATAGATACTGCATAGTAATAACCGACGTTTTTGTCTGACTTAGCCCAAGGCTTTGAGTTTTAAAAATTCAAACAAAAACTAATAAGTTATAATTTATAGACAGATATAAAACAATATTCACTAATGATGTGTTGATTTTTTTACATTCTTTATTTTTTTATAATTTATATAATTATTTTAATTGATAAAAAACAAGGTATACATTAAATGTGAACATGCTTTTATACGTAATCAAGGTAGAAATACCACATGACAAACATTGCCTAAAGCAAATAAAAAATAAAATTGATAAAAATATGGGGTTAAAATTAATTTTTGGCAATAATACTAGGATTTCCATATTTAGAATCATCATCCTTTTAATTCCAGTATTAGCTTGGTTGCAGATTTGTTATTGATTTTCAAACATCAAATTAGACATACTAACTATATCTTAAACAAAAAACAATCACATTGGTTAGTAGCAGGGATACTTTTCTATTAACCCTTTCAGTCATTTTCAAAAAAATCATCCGTTTTTTTGGCCTTAAATTTGGCACGAATTTCTTAGCCGATGTTCACTCTTTTTGCAATCATTTTGGTCCTTGTCCGTAACATAAATATCAAGTAGATTTGGTCTTTGTTCGTAACATAAATTTTTGGTAAATTTGGTCCTTGTCCGTAACATAATTTTTTGGTAAATCTGGTCATTGTCCGTAACACGAATATTCGACAAATTTTGAAATAAATATATGTAAATCTCATTTTTTGACGCATATATGCGTTTTTAGATTTACATCACCCCCATTTTTTGGACGCATATATGCGTCGAATGATTGAAAGGGTTAAGTTACTCAGCTAAGCAAGCCATTTATCTAACATAACAAAAACTTAACTTTAATTTATACAAAGACTAGTAGGTTTGGTTAGATTCTCTTGTAGCTCACCAGGTTTATGAGATCAGTTACAAATAGAAACTTCTTGGGAAGAGAAAAGATGACAAAAATAAAATTAAGGGCACTGCGTTAAAGCTTTAATTTTGTTTGGCACAGCAAAAAATTACCAATAGCAAAGATCCATTTTTGGCAGAAGCTTAAGTAGTCCGTATCCTATTTAAAAGGGATAGATAGGCTGTGTAGGCCAGACAACTATAGCTTTGGCTACAATTTAATTCAAACATAAAGTTGTTTAACAGCTGCCTCATTAACGGTAGTTCTCCTCTTTAAAGCCAAGGTGATAGATCTGATGAAAGTAAAAACCGTCACTATCAAAACCAACCCCCCAACCACTAAGCTGCTGATGAATACAGGAAGGTGGCGCCCAAACTCATCTGAGTCAAGCTTATAATGTGGGTGTAAGCCAACCATATTGCGGCCCAAATCACGGTAAGCCCAAAAGCAATATCCAGTTTCGCAAACAGAACAATCAAAGTAATGAGCCCCACTGCCGCGAAGGTGCCAGCCGCCGCCAAGAAGTATACCGTGGAAAGGTCAGCCAAACGCTATAAGAGCTAACGCAGACCATAACAAGAACCCATGGAAAGTACACCGATAGCCATAACCTTCCAAAGAAATAGTCGAGGCAATGGTGGCTACCAGTTTCGCCTCTACGTCGATCCCCGTCTACGATGGACATAGTTGAGGTATACATAAGAAAGAGAGTAATTGATAATAAGTAGATGAAGATCAGATTAATCCAACGACGTCCAATTGGTTCATAGGCCATGGCAAATATCCATCCAATATTGGCAAGGGCTTGAATCAGGAAAAATGGCGATATCCCTCGATTGATATACTTGTACTTATATGTAGAGGGTAACAGCTGATAGATGATGAATAGAAACATCAAAAGATATATGAGCGCCCATATGATATAAGCCCAAGGGTCCAAATAGAGCGCACCAGATGAAGCACCCCATCCAATTTCTCCATTGTCCCCAAGCGGAAGGAATACACCAACTGCATTGATGGCTATAATGGCTACAAACACGATAAAGTTAAGGATCCTGCTTAGAATTGTCATAATCAAATTACCCCTCCTCTTCCGCCTAAATACATTCTATATGAAACATATTTAGCTTACTTAGATTCCCCATCTAACCATTAGCTACATCTGACTGACTATCACTCAACAATTAAACTTTATTAATGTCACAATGACCATTTGTGTCAAAATTGGTTTAACAATATTACATTGCCATTCCTAAGTTTCTTTGTATTGATTAAAATACATTTTTAAAGCGAAAGATTCAGCTCGCTGTTATAATTAAACCACCCACGACACCTTTGGTAATTAGTTTCAAAGTTATATTCTCACTAGCCGTTTACCCATGTTTCACTACAGCATCTATAAAATTAAAGATTTTCAATCTATTAATTTAGATTTTATATCATAAACAAACAAAACCACTCAGCCAAATCCAATTGCTCAATCGAATCAAAAACCACCAACCACTTAGGCAAACCTAACTGAAATTATCAAAACAACCAATAACTAATCACCCCTCAAAGCTAAACTGTGTCCTATCGATTCAAACAAAAGCCATCAACCACTCAGCCAAACAAAAAACCTATCGAATCAATCAAATAATACCAACCTGCTACCTGAAACATCTCTTTATACTTAAAATCATTGAGCAAGTGACATATCTTCCAAACTACTAAATCAACTTTACTCAACCTGCCAAAAGTATTTTATTAATTAGGTGAACCAAATTAGGCAGGTTTTTAAATTTATAAACCTAACATCCAGGTACCCATGCTTCGCTACAGTATTTAAAGTTTATCAGATGATAAGCTCACATTGTAGCCTATAGGCTGTGCTAGCACTACTCTCAAGCCACTCAGACTAACAGCTCCACTGTTGCTCTCGTGGCTGGTGAGTTGATTATCCTAACTACTTAATTTACTTAAACTCTAATACTGATTTTTGTTGAGTTTCAGGTGAGCAATTTGATGAATTATTAGATAATATTCACCAATTCTCACCCACTCGCCCAAATAAATTAAACTTATCAGACTTGATTAGCTTCAGATGAGCAAATTGGTGAATTATTAGATAATATTTGCCAATTCTCACCCACTCACCCAAATAGATTAAACTTATCAGACTCGATTAGCTTCAGGTGAGCAATTTGGTGAATTATTCAGATATTTGTCAATCTTCACCCACTCGCCCAAATAGATTGAACCCATCAGGCTCGATAATTTCAGATTCGATAAGATTCGGCAATTCTCACCCACTCACCCAAATAGATTGACCCTATCAGACTCGAAGGTTTCAGATGTCAGTCAGTCAGTCAGTGAATGAAATTTTTTTATTAAGTAGATGGCCAGAACTTAGAATACATATATATAAATTGATGCTATATTTTTTTGTAAGTTGCAGTGCATATATTTTTTCTAACAAAATGACATAAGGCAATATAAATAGATAAGATATTTATTTATCAATAAATTGTAAATTATAGATTTATCTTATATGATCTTATTAAACTGTTAGAGTGACAAGTAACTTTTATAGCTAATTAAAAACATCTTAAGTACAAGTATCTATATTAAATGCTTTATATATATAATAGATTATAAATATAATGCAAGTATTATACAAGTAAGGTAAAGATCATGATAAATTAAAGGTTGTGGTTTTTAGTTAACTATGATCTAAAATTTGCTTTAAAAAGATAGCGCTTATATGTTATTATTAACACAACTAGCTTTCAATCAGAGTATCTAATTATAGATAGCTAATTCCTAAAAAGTGCCTATATATAACTTTATAGTTAAATAATTGTTGTTTGTAATTTTATATTTATATTTGAGGCAGTATTTTAAATATATAAAAGAAGTATTTTATTCAAATTAACAAAGCATTCTGGTGGGGAGGATGCTCCAGTGGTAGAGTATGAGCTCAATGACCACTGTCTAAATTGCTTGATCCTAATATATGTACTTTAAGTAGGAGACAATTTATGACTGTGTTGCATTGTGCACCATTGTCTCAAACTGAGATTGCAAATAGTAATGTGATCTATAAAGTTTCTGGCCTATCAGAATGCTGTGTATGGAGGTTAATGGTATTAATCCTCCTTTCCCATTGATTTTGATTTTTCATTTTTCTATTAATTAATGCAGTATAATCTCAAGGCAATCCACCTCAAATAATTAGAAATAAACCAAAAAATGCTGGTAATTGATAGAATAGTCAGTAATTAATAAACTTTTTTTAATTTTTTTGTGCCAGACTAGCAGCTGATCAAAAAAACTTGGCTTTTAATCAAAATCTAGTTATGATAAAGTATAGGTGTCAGGTTTCTAATTTATGCTTGTTGTGCTAGACCAGTGTTAAAATTGGGAACTGGTGGCCAATCTAATGAGTACCAAATGTTAAAATCATGGGTTCTTCACCAATTGATAGTTTCAAAAGTTAAATGCACAGATCCAATATGTGCATGATTTGTATTTCTTAATAGTTATTGATATGTGATTGATAATAGTCTGATAACTAGTATCTAGAGTTGAATAGATAAACCTAATATGGTTGTTAATTCTTGGTGCAGAGTCTTGATTCCGCTGAGCTGGTCTGCACAGGGTATTAGCCACTGGGCAACCAAATCAGATGATTATGAAGATCACCAATTCTTCAATAAAACTAATAAACTTTTCATCTGTAGCTATTGCCTCTTGTTTTAATCTTTATTATTGTACTAATATGTAGACCTTTCTACAACAACCTAATCTTCAAACAATTCCCCTCAATCCTTTCTATAATTCTTTATATCTTGATTCTCTAAGCTGGATGCATCCTAAGCTTGGTGTCTTCTATTCATTTTTCCCTTTTGGTTTGAAACTCTCATTTATCCTAATCTCAGTGTAATCTCCCATTTTCACCAATTGGTCAATATTTCAATAAATTATTATTTGTATACCTTTTCTAAAAATCTCAAGAGTCATCCTGATTCCCCCTCCAATACATCATATGGTTAGTGTATTGTCCAGTCATATCAACTTCCTGACAATGGTCCAATGTTAGACATGCAATAATCCACAATATACTGTTGATATTAACTATAGGGACTTCTTCCCTGTTCCATCTAACTTGATCCACTCTCAGATTCAGAGGTATCCTCTTTCTTCTTTTCATGCTGAGCCTGTGGAGAATCCCATATAAGTTCAACTTCTCTTCTAGAGATCCTCAATCTGTACTTTTTATATAACAAAAGAGTCCAAAATTATTGTATACCACAAAAATTTACTGAAGATAAATAGAACTTATTTACCAAATGAGAGAACCTTTTCTTTTAATAGGATGATTATTTTTATTAATATGAATTGATAGGGAATTTATAGAGGGAATTTGGCACCCAAATCCTTGTTTAGCACCTCAGTCATGAAATGGCATCTGTTGCCATTAACTTCCCTCCAACATTTCACTAGTGATGGTCTTCTCTATCTGGTTAGAATTCCTCCATTGGATATCCTTGAGACCTAAAATGGAAAGAGCCAGAAAATATACTCCTAATGTTTCTCACTCAATCACAGCAAACTAACTATATTAAGCTAATGACATAATTAGGTAATGTAATTCTTTACCCATTATGGCAGGTCATGAACCAAATGATCAATTTGCTAGTTGCAGGCAGCATCACTGCCTTGCAACTGCTACTTAAATTCCAGATAGGCTAGTAATAAAATCTGACCAATCCCAATTTTACACCTGATAGTTGATCAATGATCAACTATCATATGCCCCCATTTTGTTGGCAACTCTGCCCAACAAGGTCTTGAGCATTCATCTGGATTGATTGCTGACAGATCCAAACCTAGCAAATTACCCAAAATCCCTGAGCATTATTAACCTGAAATTGGGGTCAACTGATATTCAATTCACTTGCTAGTGGTAATTATCCTCTAGCAATTTACAGATAACCTAGGTGGAAAGGTGGGCAAAAATACTAACACATCCCCCTCTTGCCTAGATTTCCAGCAAGATTAGGATTGGGACAGGAAAATGCCATATCAGACCTGGTCATATATTTTTTGGTTTCCAGTATAGCACAGCCAATTTGCACTTAACGCTGCTTAGGATAACTTTCAGCATGCAGTTCTCTTTCTTTTCTTCCTTGTTACCACCTCCTCAGAGTGCAGTTCTCATGACCCACTGTTGTGCCAAGCTAATCAATTTTACTTGTGACAATTTTAGTCCTGGAAAGCCAGTTCTTCCAGTCAGAGCATATGACCCATTATCATATGCAGGATCTTGGTCCAGCATCCTTGATTTCCTAATCTCCCTCCTCATCCTTGACAGAAGGTTACTACCATCAATGTCTGTCTTGTGGCAAATATAAGAATGATCAACTATATTTGCTCTTCTTATTTTCTCTTAGTAACTTTTTTACTCATATAATTCTTTCATTTTTTCTAAAAAGCTAATCTCATTAATTTTGATATTAAGTTCTCCAAAATTAAAGCTTAATTAATACCAAAATGAATAATGTTGACTATTATAAAAAGTCTGACATCTTCCCTCTTGTCCAGCTAATATGCCAAATTCAAATTATCAGTATCAGCAATATCTCAACAGTCTTTATGACAAAAATGTTCAGCTCTTCTGATTGATGAGTTGATCTGCACAAAGAATTCTCTTCTATGGTCCCTCTGGGACCCATATTCCAAGTCATGCATACATAAGCAGTCCTTCCATAGAACTACTAGAAATGGTATCCAACCCTGACAAAACCAGAGTCACAACCATCTCAAATAACTTGCAGCTAATTCTCCCTCTGTCATAAATTCCTAAATTAAATTTTGATACTCTTCTTGATTCAGCTCATTTCACAGATAATCCTACTATTATTGTCAAGCCTCCTAAAGCAATGCCATCCAATATTAGTCAATTATTTCATACTGTATATAATTTGCTTCCTAAGTTTTTTTTACTTTACAATTTTATAAACCAGCTGTTCTTTCAATCAAACTGGCCATCAGAAATTGTGCCCATTTTGAGCTCCCCTATGCATAATTGAGGAACCAAGTAACTGAGTCTCTTTTTATAGTTCTGAACCCCTCCTATCTCTCAAGCATCCTAGATTGAGACATTGCAGCCTGATCCCTTCATTTTGCAGTCCAAGTCCTTGAAGTTGGACCACAAAGCTTCCAGCCTCCCCCAAGTTCCATCATTCATTCTGTTTTCAAATCCAAGAAGCTCAATGTTGTCATCTTCAGGATGCCATCTGCTCCTTGCATAACTACCTTATTTCTGGTTCTTCTCATAGGTACCTCCCCCTTATAGCTCTGATTGGGGGCATTATTTGGCAACCTTTGTCTAGTATCCCTTGCTCTACGCCAGCTCACATGTCCAACGTTCTTGATGAAGCGCATCAGCAAGCACTCAAGACCAATCTTCTGAACTGGTGCCATATTGGGATTACTCAGGGTTATTCACTGACTGCCTCTTCTTGTTCTGTTACTTCCCTCCATGATCTGGGGTATTGCAATTGGCAAGTACTGACATCTCAATTTCTCTTCCCCTTGTCACATTTTATCAGGGTTCAGCCTACACTCAACAAACTTGGCTTTGAGTAGGTCTAGCTCTTGCTAGCGTTCAATCTCAAATAGATTTTGGCAGTATTTACTCCTACTGTTATACATCCTCCCTCACCTAAGAGGCAACATAGGTGGAATCATCCTCAAAGTGAGAATATCTAATAAAAATTAATAAACATATGTCTTTTTTATGTGTATTATACTTTTTTTTCCATATTTTTTTATTATTTATTGTTTTCTTTTCTTATTTTCATATGGGAAATGACCTTCAATATGTTCAGTAATCCATCTTTTTATTTATTCCACCAAACTAGTTCATAGGTTTACTCTGATCTACCAGTTTTCATAGTTCAGAGGTCTTATTTCTTAAGACTTAACCATTTATTTTGGTTTAGAGGTACTTTTTTAGAACTTAACCAAAAATTTTCAGGATATAACCATCTCAATGGTTTAGCAGTGCTTTGAGAACACTCTTATTATTTTTTCTTTGATCCACTGCTTTAGATATTTAGTATGACCCAATTAACAATCCTTCAATCTACAAGGTTCTTGATGAAATAGGCATCCGTCACCATCTTGGCGATAATCTCAAATGGACCCAACCACAACACATCTAACTTGTTTCTTCTTCTGAAGCCATGTGTGTTACAATAGGCCACTTTATCGCCTATGTGGTATTCTGATAATGCCATTTGTTTCTTATTGTCTATTGTTTGGCCTTGATTGTTTCTTCAAGATCATATCAAATGCTTGAAATTGCATCTCAATCAGGATATTTGAAAGTCAGAGCAGAAACTGATTGACACTCATCCCTGATGTTGGTTCAACCACTGAATATATAATTGGCAATAACGCGGCCTTCCTTCCATACAACAGCTTAAATGGTGGTTTTCCTGTTGCTGTATGATGACTGATGTTATACATACATCTCCAAACTGAGGTATGTTCCCCATGAGGAAGTTTTCCCAGCAACCATCTTTCTCAGCATTGTGACCAGCGTTACATTTACTCGTTCTACTAATCTGTTTGTCTCCATCTGGTAAGGTACTGCATGACTCCTTAGATCCACAATATCTCGTTTAACCTTGAGATCACGTGAGACATGAAATTTGTTCTATTGTTGCTTAACAAGACTTGTGGGCATTCATGGTGGTATACAACTTGATCCAGGATAAACCATGTGGTACTTGTATTGTCCACTTTTGCCAGGGCCTTCATCTTGACCAATCTGGTCAGATGGTTGTTTGCAACTAATATATATTTGACTCCCCCTGTGCTCATAGTCAGCTGTCCCATCACATAAATGGACACTGTATGTCAGGAAAATCCAGGGTGGACCAGTCAATATCCAGTTGTGTTCTTGTGGGGTTTGTGAAACTGGCACTACACACAGCAAGCCAGATAATCAGCCACATCATAGTTGATAGACTCCCAGTAATAGTACTGGAAAATGTGGTTGGCTGTCTTCCTTAGGCCTCCATGCCCAACAACCTTATTCACGGCTTAAACAATTGCCACTTATTCCAATGGTCGTGGGAATAATAGTCAATTTTCCATTGATCACCTTAAACACTTGTCCATTCTTGGTCTCAGTGTTTTTCATCACTTTTTGAAGCACACCTTGGATCTCTTGGGGCTCATTCCCAATTTCTCCATTGACCATTCTCTGGAACAGCTCATCAGCTTGTTGTTACCCTACTTGTACCATTGGTAACCTTGATAAGCCATCCGCAGTTTGATGAGAAGCCCCCACCTGGTGAACTATTTCAAAGTTGTAAGCTTGGAGCTTCAATGCCCATCAGGCCAGACGTCCTTCCAGTTCTCTTAAATTATGCAGCCAAGGCAGGGAGGAGTGGTATATCACTACTTTAAAGTGCATACCATGAATATACACCCAAAACTGCTTACAGGCATAAATTACTGTAAGGCATTCATGCTCAGTAATGGCATAATTCTGTTCTGCTGCTGATAACGTCCAGCTCACATAAGCAACCAGATGCTTGTCCCCAAGCTCATCTACTTGACTCAGGACAGTGCCAGTCACTGTTAATAGAGCATTGGTCTGTACTATTATTTCTCAATTGTAATTTAGATATTTTAGTATCAGAGAATCTATGAAATACTGGCGTAACTCATCAAAAGAACTCCAGGCCTCTTCATTTCTCACAAATACTTTCTTCAGAGTCCTTCAGCAAATGAAAGAGGGGCTCAGTGATTCTCAAAAAATCCTGTATAAATCTTCAGTAGTATTTGACCATTCAAGGATCACTTGGATATCTCGGACACTTCTCAGGATGGCCATCCTCTCTATGGCCTCAATCTTCAGAGTTTTTGGCTGCAGACCACTGGAGCTGATAACAGTATCCCAGATATTCTAATTCTTTCTTGAAGAAGTAGCACTTACTCAGCTTAATCTTCAGGTTAGCCACGGACAGTCTCTTGAAGACTTCTTCCAAGTGATGTAAATGGTCAGTAAAGGTCCTACTGAAAATATTTATATCATCCAAGTTGACCGCTTGGAACAGCTGGTCCTGTGCGTCGTCATTAATGAACAGATCACTAATGTCAATTTCTTCATTTAAGATATCAGAGTAATGACTTTAACCGCAGCTCTAGACTGTTCCCCATCTAGGCTGTGGGCCCTTTTTCCTGACTACTGTGTGGGTTTTGTCTTTTTTGCCTAGACCATGTTGATCAGCTCCTTTGGCTTCTTGCTAAAGCATTGAGTGGTGAAGTAGCTCTTCCCTCCGCACTGATGACAGCATTTTTTACTTCTGTCTGTCAACTTGAACTCCTTGGGCTTTTTTCATAGCACTGTTCAACTTTTGGACTCCTTATCATTTTCAGTCACCTTTTTAGTATTCAAAGTTTGTACTAGACTCAGCTTGAAGCTTTGATTAAGGGCCTCAAACGTGGCTCCTAGTATCTTTAAATGATCCACCATCAGAAAGGGGGTGATTTTGGTTGCTAATGCAGAAAAAATCATTCAATGTAAATTGTGATAAAGCTGAAGGGCTTCTTATAATGCAAGATACATGTCAAAATCATCCAATCTTTCACTATGACCAAAATCTGTGATTCTTGGTAAAATCAGTTAGTGAATTTTGCTAAGGTTTTATCCTGCTGAAGTTAGATCCCTATAAATTCCTGCTTGCATTTTGACTTATGTATGAGGATTCCAAACTCCTTCATATAGCAGCTTTGGCCTTTGAGTAATACCAGACGCCCCCTCAAGATGAGTAATACCAAGTTTTGACACTTTGTGTCCAAACAGTTCATTACCATCAAATCTTTCTGTCAATCTCCATACCTAAACATATTTATGTCAAATAAATGGATAAACGCAGGAGCAAGTTGTTATAAAACATGGGTAATTTGGGCATAGCTCTGAGAATCCTTCAAATTTATTTCTAGCCGCCACTCTTGGCTTGGATACCTGACTGACTTGAGAAGTAATTTTTGGGGATCATCTCTGAAATGGCAGCAAATGCAATCAGCATATTTCTTGGAATTGTCAACTTTACAACTGGAGTTCTTGGGTCCTTTATTCAATGTTGGTTGCTGAATAAGGTTCACATTCAAATCTATGAGTCTTGAAGATTGGATTTGCTTCACTAGATGCTCAATGTCTGAGCTGAGTGAATGCAATCAAACATGATCCGCTTCATGTTCCATCTTTAAGAATAAAACTTTTCAAACTAGACTCCTTCATTCTTCTTCAATGATGTTACTTTCCCTAGTAACTCATTGCCAAAATTGGAAACATCTTTGACTCCTTAATTGATATTGGTGACTCTCTCCTCCAAAGCAGAAAATTCTTTGAAAGGCTGAATTTAAGGCTTTCTTGTTGATGATTGCCAATTCCATCCAAATATTTTCTCAACTCATCCTTGTATAACATCTTTGATTGATGTATCTTACTCAACTACCCCCTATAGTGAGCGCCAATTGTTAAAATTGGGAACTGGTAGCCACTCTAGTGAGTACCAAATGTAAAATCCTGAGTTCTTCACTGATTGATAGCTCTTAAAAGTTAACTGCACATGTTCAATATGTGCATGATTTGCGTTTCTTAATAGTTATTGATATATGATCAATTTTAGTATGATAACAATTATCCATAGTTGAATAGATAAACCCAATATGGTCCAATGCTAGACCTGTGATAATCCACGATATACTGTTGATGTCAACTATAGGGACTTCTCCTTGTTCCGTCTAACTTGATCCACTCTTAAATTCATAGGTTTCCAGCATTTCTTCTTGTCACGCTGAGTCTGCAGAGATTCCCATCCAAGTTCAGTTTCTCTTCTAAGGATCCACAATCCTTACTCTTTATATGACAAAAGTGTCCACAATTATTGTATACCACAACAATAATTTACTAAAAGATAAATAGAACTTAATTTCTAAAAGGAAGAACCTTTTCTTTCAATATGATGAATCTTTTTATTATAGTGAATTGACAGGGAATTTATAGAGGGAATTTGGCGCATAACTCTCAGTTGGCGCCTCACCCATAAAATCGCAACCTTTGCCATTGAACTTCCCTCCAACATTTCATCAGTGATGGTCTTCTCTATCTGGTTAAAATTCCTCCATTGGACATCCTTGAAACCTAAAATGGAAAGAGCAGAAAACGTGCTCCTAACTTTTCTCACTCAATCACAGCTTCCAACCATATTTAGCTAATGATATGCTTAGATAATGGGACTCTTTACCTATTATGGCAGGTCATGAACCAACTGATCAATTCACTAGTTGCAGGTGGCATCTATCACCCCACAATTGCTACTTAAGTTTCCAATTGTCTAGTGATTAAACCTGACCAATCCTAATTAGTACACTTGATAGTTAATCAATGATCAACTATCAGATGCCCCCAATTTTGTTGGCAACTCTGCCTAACAAGATCTTAAGCATTCATCTGGATTGATCACTGACAGATCTAAACCTAGCAAATTATCCAAAATCCATGGCATTATTAACATGAAATTGGGGTCAACTAATATCCAATCTACTCAACAATGGAAATAATGTCCCTAGCAATCCATAGATAGCCTAGGCAGAAAGGTGGGCAAAAATCCCAACTCCCAGAAACCTAATATCATAGATCATTTCAGTAGGCTTAGTATATTGCAAGAAGTTTAATATTTGAAGCCAAGGTCAATCACTCTATAACAACTGAGTAGAGCTTTCATATGTGGTTGACAATATGATGATTTTCAAGGACATAAACTACAAAGGTAAGATTGGAAGTCCTTTAACAGCTTATTAGGTTATTACTATAGGACATAACTGTCTAAAGGGTGGTTTAGAGGTCCCAAAGAAATTTTAAAATATACCTTAATTATTATTATGTAAAGTAATAGAATACTAAATAAACCAATAGTGTTTTTATAGTACTAAGGAAGGATCTAGAAGATAGTAGTATCTATATTAAATAATCAGTGCACATTCTGTTGTAGCTGGGATAGACCATAATGTACTTTTTCAATCCTATAATATGAGATAAAAAGTAAAAAAGAAGAAAGGTAATTTAATCTTAAATGTTGGTGGTTTGCTAAAAATTACTTGTTGATATTTATATAATTATAATACATTGTTATATATAATTGATAGGATTCATTCAGCCAATAGAATTCATTATTTTGATTAATTTATGGAAATTGCTCTATTATTTGTGATACATATAAAAATTCTGAACCTCAATATGAATGGCTCTTGAAGTACACCATATATTATTAAAATAATATGTGATGTTTTTTAATCCTGGCATTATATATATGATAAACCCAAGGTTAACGCTTTACCTATACTAGGGCAAATAGCAACAGTAACCCTCAAATACTTAGTTGGGGGATACAAATGCATTGCCCAATAAATTAAAGTTTGCACAGCAGATGGGTGGTATATTGTCAAGATTAGGATCTTGGACAATATGTAAGTCCTGGGGAGCGTTTTCTGAGCTTCAACTGGGAGGCGTTCCCTTTTTGCACAAAAAGGGTTTGAAAAAGTTGACCGTCCCCCTCAATCACCCAGGGTGATCTTGACCCATGTGGTGGATGAATGTTAGGTGACAGCCTACCCTTTGAGGATTCCTCCTTCCTCACCCTATTTGACCATAGCAAGCTCCTTAAGAAAATCAGGGAGGTGTGCACAGAGGTCATGGTGGGAAGAGAATGCCAGCAAAGGGTAATGTTGAGGACATTGCTCCAGTGCCAACATAAGGTTCCACCGAGGTGGTGAAGAAAACTCAATCAATCAGAGGTTCCACCCCAACAAAAATTTCATATTGCACCAATAAGGCAAAAAACATGAATAAATTGGGGGACCAAACCTGTTGAAATTAAATGTGGGGAATTATTCAATACCCAGTGGGACAGGGCCCCCATGCCCTTCCATGGGTATTTCCAATTTCCCGCCAAACAAAGTGACACTGAGCCAAGTGTGATTGCGTTGGGAGGAACAGTTTAGTGGCAAAACTTGATTGGGAGTCAGATGACCAGTGGAAGACTGATTTGGCATTGATTTAATTATGAGATTTTGTTCCACCAAAATTGGTTAGGTTTGTAACTCCTTTGTTTATGCATTTTCACCTATTCCTCAAGAGCTAGGCCTTAAGGCAACCATCCCTCACTGGTACAGTTGTCAGTCAATTCTTTAACCTTACTATATCAATAAACTACCCTTTTCATCCAAAAATTTATTGATAGATCAGGTGGCAAGGCCATAGACCCTCACTCAACGGGGAGATAAGATTTTCATCAACCTTACCATGCTTCTCAGGTTGCATCATGATTGGGCCCTAGTGGCATTCTCACCACACTGCTCCCCACCTTTGTCAAATGGGGTATCACCTGCATGATCTATTGAGGATATGCCCATTTGCCAGCAACTTTTGGCAGAAAGATGTGCCAATGTTGATGAAAATCTTATCTCCCCGTTGAGTGAGGGTCTATGGCCTTGCCACCTGATCTATCAATAGTGTTCCCACAGAAAATCATAGCCCTTATATTGTACCTGATGAGTCCCCCGTTTCTGAATTTTCTGGGCCCTCAGGGACCTATAATTAGTTGCTTGTCAAGTTGATGGTTATGGAAGCCACCAGCAGTTATTCTCTGTTTGCTTCACTCCTTACTATTTATCAAGTCACTCAGACAGTAATACCCTTGGAGTTCTGGTTTGTCTTCTGGGTGCTCACGCACCCCAACTGGCAGGTTAGTATCAACTTTTATTTACCAATATTATGACATAATTGACTGGCTATAGTGTTTGCCATTTCCACCATTCTGTTTGTATTGGATGAAGCAGTGGTTTTCATTTACCATATGAACATGCAGTTAGTGATTAGCATCATGATGTTCATTTGGTCAGCTGGAACATTTGTGAGTTTCTCTCAGGTGGCGTCAGGGGTTTTCTCACCCATTGTGTTGTCCCAGAAATTCCAGTCTCAGTTACAGCCCACCCTTGAGTGGGCTCGTCAGCTCCATCTGTCAAGATCGCCAACTAGATGCTTGACGCCCTCACTGGGCTGCAAGTGAGATTCTTGATTTCCCTGGTGAGTTCCACTACCATGACATATGCCCAATGAAGTGAGGCCTTGTTTGACGCAGTCAAAGGGGATGCCCACTGTTCAAATGGCACACCCTGTTCTCAGCCAACCAGGCTGTGGTTTTAACTCCCCTGATTGCACTGTATCATTGGTGTTTCGGGCGCTGGTAGAAAGATCAGCTCATTTGTTTCAATTTTCTTTTCCTGGGCGCATATGCATCTAACCTGGCTTCATACTTAAAAGCTTTTTGTGATCAAGACCCTGCACTTAGCTTCTGCTTGACATCATTATGGTAGTATTCCATGGTGCCTTGGAGCTTGCATCCACTAACCATGGAGTTTGGGCCACATCATCTGAGACAATGGACCAAATGTGCATGAAGGCGACTTCCATCAGTGCCACACTTTGTTGGGTGTCCCCTGGGGTGGGGGCTCTTATATCTCCATTGGCATATCCTGTGGGGTTGCCCTGAGTCCTGGTCCTACCCAAACTCCTGTAATCCGAGTGATGGGGTTTGATGAAGGTGCGGTGTTACTCATTCCTGAGGGTGGGTCTGAGCCCGCTTTGGCTCCTGTAATTGAGGCGCCTCCCACTTCTGAGCAAATGGTTGTCAATCCATTGGTTCCCTAGTTGATTGACACTTAGCATGAGGAAATTTTGAAGCAATACCCTGGTCTGGGATCAACTCCCCACCCATACAAGTTTCCCCGCCTACCCTGATGATTATTACCAGACAGCTTGTGAAAACGCGGGCCCTTGCCTATAAGAAAGATTTTGCTTTTTTTGTTACCATTGGAGATCTGGATAGGCGCGCAACAAGTGCCATTCGAGGCCTTAGTTGACACAAGAGCATTGAGAAACTTTATGAGCTTGAATCTAGCGCAGCAGCTTGAGTTGGACTTGTATGTAGGGGCGTCAATGCTAGGCGCTTCATCTGCTTCATTGTTATCCTTTAATGTGCGATAGCCAGTACCTTCTCAGTGCATCAGTTCAGTTTCTGTGATCAGGTTGCAGCAGTGACTGATTTGCTATTAAAAGTTATTTGGGGATGGGATGGTTGTGGCGTCGCAGATGAATATCCATTTATACTCAAACATGATTTATTTTGTAAATACCCGAGTGGGAGGCGTTTTTTCCCTTATTGACACTATTACTACAGCATAGGGCCATAGCTCCATCACGACTCTCGCTTCTCCTGAGGTCCTTCCCCCAATTTAACCAGAATTGGTTGAATACCAGGATGTATTTGATTTGGAGAAAGTGAATCATCTTCTGCCACACTCCAAATATAATTTAGCATTCCTCTTGACAGTAGCCATGATCAATATCAACTGTCCGCTGTATTCTTACACTGCGGAGGAGGACAAGGCTTTGGAAGTATGGTTGAATGATATGCTTAAGAAGAGGCGGGTATTTAGGACATTACCTATTTCCTTGCCTATTTCTTTCACTCATAAGACTGATGAGATGCTGCGTCCCTGCATTGACTATAGTCATCTGAATAATATCATAATACACAATCCCTATACCCTTCCCCTCAAGCAGACAATTAGCCAAGTGATTGTAAAACCTTTTTGTTTTCTAAAATCGGTTTCATAAATGCCTTTAACCAAATTTGATTGACCAAGGACCAGTAATGGCTTACCGCCATTCAGACTAAGAGAGGCATATCTCAGTTTTAGGTGATTCCGTTTTTCCTGAAGAAGGCTCCCGCCACATTCCAGCTTATAATTGATAATGTGCCGAGGGCCTTAGGTTCACCTGCACAGTAGCGTACATCAATGATATCTTCATCTATACCCCATTCCTAAGCAGCACTAGAAAGACCTGGAAGCAGTGCTGGCCGCTCTGAACAAGGCGACTCTATATCAATATGTCAAAATGTGATTTTTCACAAAGTGGTTGCCTTCCTGGGTAATCTAGTTTTGAAAGATGGTTACATCATACCCCCCAGCAAGCTTGAGGCCATCCTTAAATGGTTTAACCCATAACCTAGAAGCAGTTGCAAAGCTTCTTGGGCACCATAATTTTCCTTTAAAATTCTCTTCTGTCCTTTCACAGTTGGCTGTATCGCTGCATCCCCTGACAGGGAAAAATGTGCCATTCTGTTGGATGAAGGAGTGCCAGCAGACGTTTGAGGCCATCAAGCAGATGTTTTTGTATCACCCAGTTCTTAAGCATGCTGACCCTGCCAAGTCATTTTATTTTAACACTTGTTGCCTCATCCACTGCAGTGGGGGCGGTTCTTTTGCAGGGCAAAATGAACTGGAACACCATAATAGCTTATTTTTCCTGAAGGTCTGCCTCTTCCAAACAAACCTGGGCCATCTATGATAAGGAGTTGGCCATCATGGCGTTGGACCTGACCCACTGATGGTATCTTCTTCAAGGAGCTCAGCACGAGATAACTGTGAAGATGGATCACCAAGCCCTCTTGTACTTTTGTAAGCCGCAGAAGTTGGTGCACCATAAGCGCAGATGTATTGCAACCTTTATAGCTTCAATTTTAAGTAAAAATTCATGAATGGAGCACTGAATGTTCTCCATGACTTTCTGAATCAAAATCTTGCGCTGTGTACAGCAGAGGTAATGACAAGAGCTAACCACTAATATTCTTCCAGCCCAAATTTTAGCTATTACTCTTCCTGCATTTTCCGTGGTGGATTTGGGTCCAGATGCGCCCCTGGTTTTGAGAATCTTAGCAGCCCAGTCAGCTTGTGCGGAGGGTCTGGAGTTATTAAAGCAGTTAGTACTCCTGATTAACAATCAGTCCCTATATTACTTGTTGGAGGGCCACATTCTGTTTAGGTTGTGCCTGTGGGTGCCATCCCACCTCTGCAATGAAGTTATCTGGTCGCACCATGACCCCCTACAGTAGGGCACCCTGGCAAAAAATGTTCTCAATCTAGTTAAGCGGAAGTACAACTAGCCATGCCTGTTCAAGGATATCCCAGCATGGATCACAAATTGCATGCCGTGCGCATGGTCCAAGTCAGATTGGTCAGGAAAAACTGTCTCCTTCACCCCCTGAAGCAGGTGGATTTTCTGTGGACTATGGTATCCGTGACTTCATTGTCAAGCTTCCCAGCTTTATTAGGTTTAATGTTGTTATGGTAGCATTAAATCATTTCACTAAATTCTCCCTTTTCATTCCCTGCTCTTCTGCCATCACCTCCAAGGAGATGGCCCAGCTCTGCGTGCACCATGTATTCTTAATTTTTGGGTTGCTGCAAGAGATTGTAAGCAACTACAGCCCCAGTATATATCGCAATTTTGGAATGAACTCCTTAAAATATTAAAAAATATGCTATGTTCAACAGCTTACCATCCCCAGTCATATGGACAAACAAAGCCGGTAAATCAAGTTTTTGAACAGTACCTTCAGTGTTACGCTGCATCTTCTCAGGACACCTGGTTGAATGATCTTTTATTTGCTCAATTTGCATATAAAAAAGAAATGCATGCATCAAATAGGTTCTAGCCCTTTTTTATACATTGGGGTACTATCCTTCGTTCTCAGTGGGGCCATGTCTTTGTCCTGCAGTACTGACCGCAGCAGAACACGCTCAACATATTTGCAGCACCCAATTTCTGTTTTGGAACACTTGACCAAGGCTATCTGCAACTATAAGTGTTTCATGGATCAGAAACATCTCCTGGTACACAATATTATGGTGGGCTAGAATGTCATGTTGGATATGCGCCACTTACATATGCAGGTGCCTTTCAACAAATTTGTGAGTAAAATGATCAGGGACCCATCTGGTAAAGGTGACCCTGGGCAACGGGGCGTTTTTCCTAAAGCACCCAACCCATTGGAGGCGACACCCCACGTTCCATGCATTTCAGTTGTCTTCATTCAAGAGAAATTATGTTGGAACCTGAGCCTGATCATAATCAACGGGTCACATGAGGCTGAGGTTGACGTCATCTTGGCTTCCTGGCAGTCGCGCCATTTGGTTGGATACCTGGTGGATTGGAAAGATTTACCAGCCTATAAAATTAGTTGGGTCAGTTCCCAGGACTGTTCCAATGGTTCTGAGCTGTATAAAACCTTCTACGCCTCCTAACCTGATGCTCCCTGCCCCCCTCTCCACAGAAGATCGCAACGCTGATGGCAATTAACCAAAAGCCCAAAATAACATCATTTTGGCCCGGATCCTGGGTATTAGTCCTCCTTTTAAAAGAGGAAAAGATAATGCAAGTCTGTGGAGCGTCCCCTGCACCTTGAATAGGAAGCTTTCATTTTTTGCACAAAAAAGGGTTTAAAAAGGTGGCTGTCGCCCTTATCACCCTTGGCGGTCCGCTAATGTGGCGGATGAACAGAGGGTGATGGCCTACCCTTAGAGGATTCCTTCTTCCCCACCCTATTTAACCTTTAGCGAGCTCACTAAGTAAATCATGGAGGTGCATGTAGAGATCAAAGTGTGAAGAGGACACCAGCCAAAGGGTAATGGTGAGTACATAGCTCTAATGCTGATGTCAGGGTCTGCTGAGGGGGTGAAAAATTTTAATCAATCAGAAGGTTCAACTCCAACAATAATTTTGGGTTGCATTTATAAGGCGAAAAATTTGAATAAATTAGGGGGAACAAACCCAGTGAAATCAAGTGTGGGAAATCCATTTTATACTCAGTGGGACAGGGCCCTATGCCTGGCCATGGGAACTTCCAGTTGCCCGCTGAATTAAGTGATGCTGAGCAAGTGGAATTGTGGTGGGAGAAACAGTTTAGTGGCGAAACTTGAGTGGGAGTTGGATGGCCAGAGTAAGGCCTATTTAGCGTTGAATAAGTTGTAAGCTTTCGTTCCACCAAAATCAGTTGGATTTATAACTCCTTCAAAATGCATTTTCACCTATTTCTCAAGCCCCTAGGCCTTAATGCAACCATAAATCACTGTTACAGTTGTCAGTCAATTCTCTACCTTTAATTTATCAATAAACTACCCTTTCCCAACAAAAAATTTACTTTTATTAACTTTTTAAAAGTTGCCACCTCAGTAACCCAACCAACTTCTCATGTTTGTTACAATTGGGCCCTAATTGACCTTCTCACAGCTGCTTCCCACTTTTGTCAAAAGGGTATCACCTGCATGGTCTATTAGGATATCCCCATTTACCAGCGCTATTTGGCAGAAAGATATGCCAATGTTTATAGGAGATCTTATCTCTTCATTGATTGAGGTTTTAGGACCTTGTCACCCAATATATCACTAGTGGTTTTGTGGCGAATCCTGGCCATTCTATTGTACCTTATGAGTCCCATGTTTCAGATTGTTATAAAAAAGGCGTTTCTGTTGAGATACGCCATAAACAAAATTGCACAGGGTTTGACCCACTGAGCAATAGGACCAACAAAATGAGGATCGTTGCCATTGTAATAACAGAAATAAGCTTTTTATTAATAATATGGAGCACTTTAGCCACTATACTTCTTTATTTATTATAAAAAACACAGATGATTCTCCTGTGTCGCCCACTCTAAAACTATTAATCACTTCACCTCCCTCAATCATCTCATCCCGCTTGTATCATAGCAACTTTGGATGGTATTACTTTCATGGCTTTATAATTCGCTTCTCCATATCTCATTGATTCCGCCAATTCTTCATTTGTTAATTCACAATCACCCAATTTAGCCAATTTCCCAGCAACCCAATATCATCTCATTTCGAAGCACTCTCAAATTAATCATACTCAAAATAAGTTGGCAGATTTCATCCATTCTACCATATTGACTTAGGGCTTATCATCCAGTCATATTGGAATCGCAACATTACCCCCTCCTTGACTGGACAATAAGGCTCCTATGCTTATGTGCCTGGAGAAACTTTGCATGCACTCAGTTGATGATCTGATTGGCTAGCGGGGTCCTTGATAGTATATGCATCCATATTGGTCTTCTCAATAACTTTGAATGGCCCAATCCAGATACTGGCCAACTTGTGTTTCCACGCAAACCCATGTTGATTGTGTAATAGAACCATGTCTCCATCTTTGAATTGTGCTAGGCCACTTTGCCGTACCTGATCAGCAGCCTAGGTTTTGATTTTCTTGGCTAAGATGAACGAATATGCTTCAGTTTGTAATTTAATCAGTGTATTTATTAGGATGGTCAAATAGCGTTGTGGATACATTCCACCGGTGTCCTCTACACAAGCATATAGGAGCGCAGGCAAAGCGGGGTGCCGTCCATAAAGCAATTGGAATGGGCTTTTCCTGTGGCAGAATGGTAGCTAATGTTGTAGGCAAACACCGCGGTGGAAAGGAGGGTACTCCAATTGGAGGGACTATTAGTAACAAAACTTTTGGAGAATGTTCACCAGGGTCCCATTGACCTGTTTGACCATTCCATTGGACTCAGGGTGATATGGAGTTGTTAGAACCCTGTGGATGGCCGTCATTTCGTTGAGTTTAGGAAGTATGTGAGAGGTAAAATTAATGCCATTGTCAGTAAGGATAAACTTTGGGCAGCCATGATGCTGAATGATGCATTCTATTACAAACTTAGCCACAGTAACCGCGCCCAGATCCTGAATGGCCCTTGCCTCAACCCACCTGGTCAAGTGGTCAATCGCCACCAGGATGTACTTGGATCAGTTAGCTCCCATTGGTAGAGGGTTGACGACATCAATGGAAACTGTATGACAAGCGAAGTGCGGCTTTACTAACTGATATGAGGTCTTCTGGTGAAACGTATCTTCCATTTGGCACTGGTGTCAGGAGGAGATAGTATCAAGCACATCAAAGTTCATGCTTTCCCAGTAATACTGAGGTCGCAATAATTCCAACGTCTTGCACACAACACCATGCCCAACTGCCCTATGTGCGCTCATGATAATGTTAGGCCACATTGAGGGTCATGGAAAGTTAACCGTTGAATCACCAATATGCTTGTACAACTCTCCATTCCGCTGGAAAGTATTGGCTCGCATTTCATTCAATGCCTTGATGACTTGGGTGGCTCATCATTGTATTTTCTGCTAAGCATTATGTCACAAATGATTCCACTCAGATCTGCCGTAACAGCAATAGTGGGTAGCCTTGACAAGCAGTCAGCATTCTGGTGCTTTGCTCCTGGTCAGTGAAGGATCTCAAAATTGTAAGCCTGTAGTTTAAGGGCCCATCATGCTAGCTGACCCTCAGGCTCCTTAAGGTTCTGCAGCCAGCGTAACAAGGCGTGATCCGTTACAACTTTAAATTTTACACCATGCAAATATACTCAAAATTACTTGTAAGTAAGATCATTGCTAAGCACTCTCACTCAGTCACAGTATAATTTTGTTCATGGTTATTCAGACTTTGACTGCAATATGACACTGGATGCTCCTCCCCCTCATCATCTTTTTGAGACAGAACTGCCCCCACAGCGGAAAGAGAAGCATCCATCTGTACAATAAGTTACTTTTTTAAAATTTGGGTAACTTAGCACTGGTGCCTCAATCAATGCTTTTTGAAGTGTATCAAAGGAGCATTGACAGTGTTCCATCCATTCAAACATGACATCCTTTTTTAATAACTCAAACAGTGGACCTCCAATACAACTAAGGTTAGGTATGAAGCGACGATAGTAGCCAATCATCCCTAAAAATACTTGTATATCTCGTTTACTGCTTGATGTAGTCATCTTCTGAATGGCCTCCACCTTAGCTGGCTGGGGCCTCAGCCCTGTTGCATCAACTACATACCCGAGGTAATCTAGCTGATCCTTAAAAAAGTGGCATTTCCAGGGCTTGATTTTGATGTTGGCCTCAGCCAACCGGCGGGATACCTCTTCCAAATGACTAAGGTGCTCAGAAAACGTGCAGGAGAAGATGTTGATGTCATCAAGGTATACAAGAACGCATGACTGCTTCAAGTTGCCAAGGATAGGTCCATTGCCCATTGAAAAGTAGCTGGGGTGTTACACAGCCCTTGTGGCATACGTGTCAGTTGAAAAAGCCCTTTTGATGTGATAATGGCGCATTTTTCTTGTTCCGCCACAGGTATCTTGATCTGCTAATGGCCAGATATTAAATCCATTGTGGAGAAGTAATGAGATCCCCCTAACCAGTCCAATGCATCATCAATCCGTGGCAAAGGGTATGAGTCCTTTTTTGTAATGCTATTGAGCTTGCAGTAGTCAATTACTACCCAGTTAGTACCATCCTTCTTTTTGACAATTAAAAACAGGGGAAGCTCATGGGCTCTTTGATGGTTTGAGCTTTCCTTGCTCCAACAGTTTATCAATTTCTGCTGTGACAACTTCTTCCGCAACTCTAGATCACCGGATTGGCTGAGATCTGATGGGAGGATGATCCCCGATGTCCACTCAATGGATCACTCCTTGGGTGCACCCCAAATCATGATCATTGACAGCAAAGATCTATTTGTATTTATAAATAAGGCTTCCACTTGATCCTTCTGATCTTCTGATAACCCCATTAAATTTTCATGTGGTACAACTGCCATTACTCCAGGATGTGTTTTGACGGGCAGATTGAATTCATCCAGTGAATCAAAATCATGAATCCCATAACCTCCTAAACTGGAATGAAATGAATGAATGAAACTACTTGGTGTCAGCGGATTTGCATTGGTTTATCCTGTAGACTTGCTACCAAGACCTTGATCTCTCATGCCCTGGGAGTATAATGCTGGAGGCCACGTGGGGCTTTAACTGTGATTGTTGATAGGGCCCAATGACCTCCCCATATAGCCCAGCAGGCACTTCCACCTCTAACTCGGTGCCTATGATTGCTTGGTGTCCAGAGGGAATAGATATAGGGCCAGCGGCTCTAAGCGGTAGCCCTTGATATTCATAAAAATTTGGTGAGGAAGGGCCCAAGTCTTGCTCTTTAGTCGATGACAGAGAACTGCAACCACTCCATCACTGTATGCAAGGTTGATGTGACTCGTGTGTATCGAATCCTTTGGCATTCTGCTGGAAGTGAAGTATATTGGGATACGCTGCCCCATAATTTCAAATGTCCCTGATGTCATATTGACAACAGCCCCAAGGCGGCGCATAAAAGTGGTTCCAATTGTCAGGTTGTAGTTATTGTTTGGTAACACTATAGCTGGGGCTACAATGACAATTAACCCAAACTGCAAGGGTAGCGCACTGTACGCTCCTTCAGAGACTGTGCTTTCTGCTCCTGAAGTCCCATACACCATATGATGCTCCACATCAGGCTTTAATGGCAACTTTAATACCAACTTGGTGGATACTATGTTGATTGGGGCACCTGTATCAATTATTGCACGAAATCGAGTTTTTGCTATGAAAGTATCACAGTAAGTATACTCAGAGTAAGATGCACCTGATTGTTTTTAGACATGGACATTTAATGGGTCTTTTTTCCCAAGGAAGCTCATAATACCTGTTGTGATTTTGATATTACTGGGTGATAATCTTGGGACAGCTGGGCGGGATCCGCCAAACATAGTATCAATTAAAATTATTTGAGTGCCTTGAGATGAGGTGATATTGGGATATAACAGGTCTTTATTGGATGCAATGAGTTTATTGGATCGCCTCTATATAAGGTGATAAGGCGATAAGGCGATGCTGATATTTGATGAATACAAAGTAAATTGCCTACAAATAGGGTGACAGAGGATTAAGAATAACAAGCCAAATTTGAGGAGAATTGGAAGAATAGAATAACCCAAGCAATGAGAAATAGTATCACCTGAAGCTGATGTATATAAGTGAA